>JANAVB010018284.1:0-30353 GCA_029216955.1 Iris pallida | reverse complement strand
ACTGCTATTGTATGACCTTTTAATAGCACAGACTAATGAACGCTATTGATGATGACATTCTATAGCAGGGAGGCTTGAACGCTATAGATAAACTGCTATTGTATGTCCTATTTGTTGTAGTGGCCGTGTCATAACACTAGTGTAATCTTAATCATAACTTAGAGGCTGAGTTGTATATCATTTGACAGGACACCGAACATCTGTACCTTCATAATATTACTCTTGCTTTACTCAAGGCAAGTATCCCTACAAGCTTATTTAATGCGTATAAACAATAAAGTGTGATTAAATCATGTTAAAATACTGCTTTCTGGATAATTGCAAGTCATATCTCTTCATGTTTCCATGCCTTATACTGCTCTGAGTATCCATCATGCTTTATATTGTTCTCGTATCACTCACATGTTAAAAACGGGTAAGGAGAAACTGTTAGTAGAGTACGTGATCATGTCCCCCTTCTCCGTATGTATTTACCGTGCACTGTTACATTCTATATGTACCTTTGTCGTATGTCTGATCCCGCATTTGTGTATGGATATACACCGATGTCGTTAAGTGTACGTATGTGCACTTCAAAAATTGATATGTACCACAGTACATCCTACTACCTATTGACCGATCACGTACATGCTACAGTTTTAAAACTTTAAAACAAATATATATTGCCATGTTAAATTGTATCTAAAAAAACTGGATAAATTAAGATATGCCATGATTATGTTATCTCATTTCTTTCCATCACATGATCAGTATTATATGTTTGTAGTACAAGTACTTGCTCCCGTCCTGACAGGATAATGTTGTAGGTGTACTTTTCGAAGAGGAAATGCTTTGCGACACTTTTTATGGAGCTGCGTTTAAGGACCTAGCCTTTGCTCCAGAAGAGGCCCCAGCGGGGAACCTTGCTTAGACTTGCTAGTCGACTTGAGACTTAGACTTAGAGTTATTACAACTTTTATTTAGTTACTGGACCTTGTCTCCAGTTATTACTTTGGAAGTGTATTAAACTTTAAAACATGTTTGCTTTCATCTATAAATGCTGTGTTGTGACAAACATCTTAAAATGCTTTAAGTATAATCATTAGCACACTTAGTACTATCTTGACTATCTAGAACAGCTTACTACGCTTTTACCGAGCGTAGGCTGGACATGGCTCGGCCTGGCCCAACAATTTGGGTAGCAGATCGTGACATATTTTAGTGGTGGCCCATGCAGGTCTTTGACTAAGTTGTTTGGTTACGTTTTTGTACCAAGCATGCCTGCAATTAGAAATTTAAGATAACTAGATAACACCAGGAATAACATTTAGAACACCTAGAGGATTACTAGGATTGCAACATAGGAAAACTCATCACAGCATAGGCCGTTAATCATAATTAGATTTTGTTTATGATTGTTTGCTTAAAATCCTTATAGTCTCCTTGTCTTCCAATAAATGGTTACCACCCGTTCCTCCCAGACCATCGCCTCTGATGACGGTGCACCTTCTACTCTACCCACGGACCCGATGGCAGTCACTGTAGCACTCCCACCACCTCCTGTAACGCCCCAGTCCCAAATACTTGAGACTAGATACGTATCATGCCAGCTGTATACATACGAGTAAATATACGACTCGTATATATACATAAGCTGTAAATGTAGAAAGCCAAGACACTAAATCTCATCCACAAAGATAAATAATAATATAAAAGCAACTTCGAGTTTGTCATGTACACAACAGTTGGGTGGAGACAAAGTCTACTACCAACCAAATTAAATATGGAAAATATACAAGGAAAGAATTTAGCAAGCGAGAGCAAGTGACGAATCCAAGAGTAATCATCACGACGGAATAGAGCACAAGTCATGGCCTTAGCTAGAGCACCTACAAGAAATCACGAAAACACACACCTGGGGAAAAACCAGGTCCTCAGAGGGACGTAACAAGACACGTAATATCATGTCATAAACTGAATAGTAAGAGCTCAATAGGAAATATACATGCGTAAGGTTCCTAACCATTCTATGTGATATATACTTTGAGAAGACAACGTTCTACGCAGGAGCTTAGGTGTTCAGCATAGATGGAGAGAGAGTAGTAGTAGGTAGCGCTCATAAGAGGTACTATCGACTATGGGCAGAAAGTAGCTCTCATACGAGAACTATCGGCCCCGGGGCAGTAAGTAGCGCTCATCCGAGACACTGTCGTCCCAAATCTATGTGTGTACTGAACATATAGCCCCTACGCTAATAACTGTCTCCCCCCTCCCCATGATACTACACATGCGTCGCCTCCACGACACTGTTTAATCCTTAATAACTGCCAAGTCTTCTAAAAAATCTATTAGCAGTTACATCCTAACGTACGACCTTTACGCACCGATGTACGGTCGATACGCAAGTCCGAAGCTATATGCGACTCGCAGCTCACACACAATCCGTGGCACATCGTGACAGTTTATGAGATGCACTAAACATACGGTGGTCCTTAACTCTAAACTAATTGCATAAAATATAATATTTGCATATATATATAATTTTAAAAGAAAACAAAGAAAAAGCATGCATGATATTGAGCAAGAAATTAAACAGTAAAGGCAAGGTGTCTTGCCTGGTGTGATGCAATATTCTGACAAGTCCTGAAGAGTCTGTTAACCATGGTTGCAGTGGTCGGTAGACCAAAGTTCACAAGAAAAGAGGGGAGGATGATTAGTCATGAATAATGGTGATAATCGTAAAAGATTTGTGGGGGAGAAATACTATACTAGTCTTAAAAATTATTTAACTTTTTTGAAAACTAGCTTTTATTAGTCCACAATACTTTAGGAAAATATTTTCCAATACTAGAAAAACCATCACTTTGTACTACTTTATAGTAAAATATAATAACATATTCGAGAATAAATTAATATATATATATAAATATATATTTTGTAGAAAACTAAATTTAACTTGGAAATACCCTTTTTCAAGAAGAAGCAAAAATAATATATTTTTAGTCTAAGCCAAATCTATATTCGTTATGGTAATAATTTGAAAACATATAAAATTTCTGGAATAATTTATTTATTACTAGCCATACAACCTAATATAAATACAACTAAATTCTTATATAAATTTATTGCATGTGTGTTTAAGAAAAATTTAATTAAATAAATAAAGCTAAATAAAAATAAATGAATATAGAAATAGAGGGAGAGAGAGGGAAGTAATAATAATATTAATATTATTAATTATTAACAGTAATAATAATTCTAATAATTTAATAATACTAACAATAATAAATTATTAATAATAATAATAACACTAATAATGATAATATTAATAATAATAATATAATATATATATATATATATAAACTTTAAAGGAAGGGTATACTGTTTCCTTTCCCATTCTTTAGTGAATTAAGAGGGAGAGAGAACAGAAAGGTGTGAAGAGAAAGGGGACGGGAGAGCGAGGGTTACCGGGGAACTCCGACGGCAAGGCGGCACCGGCGGCGGACGGGAACGAGCTCGGATGGCTTTGATGGAGGCGCCCCCCCCAACGGAGCAGCGGCGACGCTTCCCTGGGCCGGCGCGGCAGAGGAACAATGTGATCGGACGGTCGGCCGGGGTTTGCGTGCGCAGGGCGGCGGAGCGGGCAGCGGAGGGAGAGCTCGCTCGGCCGGAGCCGAGCGCGGATGGCGGATCGGACGGCCGGTGGCTGACGCCGGCTCCGGATCTGGAAGCCGAAGGGCGGAGCGGCAAGGAACTCGACTCGGAGGTCGATTCGCCGGAGGGAGGCCGGCGTACGCGGCGGTTGCCGGAGAGGTAAGGTTCGATATTGATTTCTGTCGATTTTTGGTGGATGACGATGAGGACGGGTCGGTGACGGGGGCGGTGGTCCTCGATTTTGGTGGTGACGCTGGCTTTGGGCTGTGGTCGGGAGATGTCGGGATTCGGGAGGGTGCGGGGTTAGGTTTCCGTAGTGAGGGCGAGGTGGTGATGGATGGTGGTGGTGGCGAGATGGTGGTGACGGCGTTTGCTGGTGGTGTCGGGGGCTGCCAGGAGGTGATGCCGGCCTTGGTGGTCATGGGGATGCGGGGAGGCGCTGCAGCGTGGTTTGCATGTAGGGGCACTGAGGAACGGGTGGTCATGGCTGGGTCAGAGGTTGTAGCGGGGAGGTGCGGCTTGAGACCAGGGATCGGGGAGGCAGGGAGGTGGACACGAGCAAAGTCGAGTTTAGGTTAGGGCTAGGATTAGGAATTTACTGAATCGTGTCGGGTTGTCGACATGTAGAAATAGATGTATATGTATAAATATAGAATAATAATTTGGATGGACACAGACATGATGCACGTAGATTTGGTTGTAGAATTTATGGAGGGATATTGTGGAGAAATATTGGAGGAGTACCTGCCTATTTATAGGATGTGGGAATTCCCAATTAGATAAGAACTGGGAATAGTTTTAAACTCAAAATAGATAATTCGTAATTTAATTTAAATCAATTTAAACCAATATCCAAATACAAATCCAAATTAAATCTAATTAAATTTTTAGCTCAAAATCAAATGGGATAAATCAATTTTCAATATTTAACCATTTAAATAAATCCAAAAATTAAATCAAGATTTAAATGGCCACAATAACTTCCAAATATATTTTTCAAAATACTAATAATAATAATTTCGAAAATAATAATATTTTTAAATATCTTTTTGAATAATAAAATATTAATATTAATAAATCTCGAAAATTATATTTTTATTTAAAATAGACTAATAAATAATTACGAAATATATGTATGCACGAATAATGCATACATGATTATGCTTTTCCTAGTATACAATAAAATATTATTTATGATTAATAACTGCTAAAAACAAAAGGTCTTTTATAGCAAGAATAATAATTATATAATTTTGAAAGTGTATAATAAAATAGAAATAAAATGTTTTTATAAAATATGTACGCTCGCACATATTCGTACTCGTCGAGCAAACGAAATTTAGCATACGACGTACAATACGACTACGTGACATACAGTACAAAAATTTAAATCAGTACCAAAATTAAAAAATAAAAATATAGTAGAAATTTAGGGGTTTTACACCTCCACCTATGCCTTCCTACGCCACTATCCTTCAGACTCATATTCTACCGCCTACCCAGCAGACCCAAATACCTCCACCACCTCCTACTCAGCAGACCGTAATACCACCCCCCTCCTCTGTCACGCCCAGTACCGAAATACGGAGACGGACTAGGCCAGCTACTCCATATGAGGTACGTAACGTCATACGGCGATCGTGGCTGTCGAGAGACTAGGGGGTACATGCTACAATCAAGTCTCCTATGGTCCCACAGAGTTCTATGTCTCAATCATTCAAATCACATCAGCAATTAAATGAACATTAAAGATAAAGCAGTAAGGCGTCCTCGACGCTTCATCAAAATGATCATGAGAGACTAGCTTTATAATTTAGCTATCTCAGAGAGTCAGGAGTACAAAATTATACACAGCTGCAGTCTGTTTAATTACAATTATGTACTGACACAAAATATCAAGTAATCCGGCTAACAGGTGCCGGTGGCTAAATGCCGCACAAAATATAAGCAGGAGTGGTGGAGAAGAAACCCACTCGAGTCCCCGAACCGCCATGCTCCTAGTATGCACCATGGATGTCAGGGAGAAAGATCGTGTCCTCTGGCTCTGCTACGAGATCTGGCCAAACAAAACCAGCGGGGTCAGCCCCGAATAGCAAGTACCGCCAAAGGGGCACAAGAGTTAAGATAAAAAATCCAGATAATAGAATGATTGATAATAGTAATACTTATGCTAACTATTATAGGGTAGGCACACATCCTCGAACCCATATGGCACCCTTACAACCAAACAAGGACAAAAGGTGCCGCATGGAGTCGGGACGTGTCGTACTCTATAACTTTCACATAAGTTAAAAGGTATAAACAATAAAATCTCCTGATCGTGACTTCGGTCGATAGCCTATCGCAGCACAATAACCAACCCAACAATCAAACAAGAACATGGGTTGGATCATGTACCATGATAGACCATGTTCCTCAGTCATTCACAGAAGTAGCACTTCACAACCAGAATAAGTCTTCCGTTCATAACTTCGGTCCACAGCCTGTCATAGTACGATAACCAACCCAACAATCAAACAAGAACATGGGTTGGATCACGTACCATGACAGTCCGCTTCCCTCAGTTATTCACGGAAGGTAATAAGATACACGCAAGTCGTTTTCACGGCCAATCAAGTCTACGAGTTTCTAGTGGGACGAGGTTATCCTCGCATCATGTTATTTCAAATCCTCAGATCGTATCTTTCCAGCAAGGCTAGCCAACCCAGGGGTTCGCGTAGACAGGTGTCATTGAGCACAGGTCCCTCGTAAGGCCACCTTGCCAAGACATATAATATATAGCAAGAATTAATCGGATACAGTCATCCACTCGTTGCGGATGACACAGTATCCGTGGAGACCAGCCGGCGCGTCAAGACAATATCTCAAGGCGGCTGGGTGTAACACGATCTCGGGATTCTGCCCTCCCCATGCATCTAGTATATTTAGTTGCCTAGTTTAACCATAGGTGAAATCTTGGACTCACATGCTGTGGCCTGCATGATAATCCTCCTAAATGTCGTACTCAGTACGAGCACCCCAAAAGAGGATCCATGTCAATCAGTATGTCAACATGTTCTACCCTCCTTGGTGTAATGCATTATTGTAAATATGCCACGTGGAGTTACGAGTCATTTATCGAGCATGAACGAGAACTGGGACATTCAGGTACAAGTATCAGATAGGAACACTTTGTTCACCGGGGTCACATTAGTGCTCATATCATGCTCAGGACAAAAGGCGTAAGGATATATAGCATACACAAACATTTACATATATATACAATATAATATATACATATAAAAATAAGGTATAGGGAGTCCAGGTCAGAGCGCGCTCAAGTCAGGCTACGCTCAGGTTAGCCTACGCTCAGGTCAGCGTACGCTCAGGTCAGCGTACGCTCAGGTCAGCGTACGCTCAGGTCAGCGTACGCTCAGGTCAGCGTACGCTCAGGTCAAGCTACGCTCAGGTCATACGCTTCCAAAAGGCAGCGTATGGGGTCCATACGACTCCTCGTCAAGCAAGCGAGCGTATGCGAGTCATACGCTCCCAAAAGGCAGCGTATGGGGTCCTTACGACTCCTTGTCAAGCAAGCGAGCGTATGCGAGTCATACGCTCCCAAAAGGCAGCATATAGGGTCCATACGACTCCTTGTCAAGCAAGCGAGCGTATGCGGGTCATACGCTCCCAAAAGGCAGCGTATGGGGTCCATACGACTCCTTGTCAAGCAAGCGAGCGTATGGGGTCATACGCTCCCAAAAGGTAGCGTATGGGGTCCATACGACTCCTTGTCAAGCAAGCGAGCGTATACGGGTCATACGCTCCCAAAAGGCAGCGTATGGGGTCGACTGCGCTGTGCTAAAGAGCGCGCACAGCTCAGTGGCACAAGCTAAAAAGCTCGTGCACTGCTCACTGTCTTCTCCAAACAGCAAGAACTCCATGGTTTGAACCCAAAGCTTCAAAAGTCCATAACTTGGTCAAAATAAGTCCAAATCCAACTTTTTAAAGGTCAAAACTGGGTAGAATAAAATTCTCTACAACATGGAACCATCAAAACTTGAAAATAATGAAGTTTGCTAGATCAAAACCAAGAAGATCCGAAAATGGTTAAAACCTAGATCTATAAAATTAAAGCTTCAAAATGGAAAACTTCAAGTTCTAAACTAGTATAGAATGAGGAGAAGAACATATTTTGGTAAATAATTTTGTAAGAAAACATCAACATCATTTATGGATCCATCTCTTGAGCAAGTTGGTACTTGCCTTGGTTGGTGGAGGAAAGTAAATGAGAGGAAATAAAATGAGAGGAGAGAGAGAGATGAGTTATTATATAGAATTCTTGAACCCATGGGTTCATGATGAACCATTGGTGAACCAAGAATAGGTTACCCAAATGAGCCAAAACTGTAGGCCCAAATGCAGAAAATAAATTACGAAATAATATTTTGTCGAATATTTTTGGGAAATGCATGAAGAAATACAGCATATAAATATCATATAATACAAAGTAAATACAATTTATCGGTTTACGTATTAAAATACGTATTCCAGGATGGGGAGTGACATCTCTACCCTTCTTAGAAAAATTCGTCCTCGGAATTCCAGCCAAGACAGGATAGTGAAATCAGGGCAAGCAAGGCACAATCATATACAAGTTAACTATCATAGCAGTTATTATCATACATCACAAAGTACAAACAAGCAGGTACAGATAAGCATGAATCGTGTCAATAAGGTGCAAAAATATACCTATTAGTCAAACAAATAGCGGATACCGAGATCTGATCTCGTCCTCGCGCTCCCAGGTTGACTCTCCCGAAGAGTGATGGTTCCAAGAAACACGGACAAGGCTTATCGTCCGATTCTTGAGTACCTTCTCTCGCCGGTCCTAAAATAGATACGGGTTGTTCCTCGTAAGTTAGGTCGGTACCAACGACTAACTCAGAATGATCGAGGACATGACTCGGATCCGGGACATACCCACGTAATTGGGACACATGAAACACATCATGTATGCCAGTTAACGAAGGCGGAAGGGCAAGTCGATAAGCCACATCGCCTACCCGAGCGAGAATCTTAAAAGGACCAACGTATCTTGGACTAAGCTTTCCCGGGTTCCAAATCTGATGATACCCCGAGTAGGCAAAATTCGCAGAAACACTTGGTCGCCAACTCTAAACTCTAGAGGCCTACGATGCTGATCTGCCCAATGACGATGTCGGTCCTGTGCAACTCGAAGGCGCTCTCTGACCAACTTAACTATCTCCACAGTCTGCGTGATCATCTCTGGCCCCAACAACTTCCGTTCTCCGACGTCGTCCCATGCCAAAGGGGACCTGCACTTCCTTCCGTACAATGCTTCGAACGGGGCCATCTGAATGCTAGCCTGATAGCTGTTGTTATAGGAGAACTCCACTAGATGAAGGTGATCCTCCCAAGATCCGCCAAAATCCAAGGTACACGCCCGTAGCATATCTTCTAACTGTCTGAATGGTTCTTTCTGATTGCCCGTCAGTTTGTGGATGATAAGCAGTACTGAATCTTAACTTGGTTCCCAAACTTTGGTGTAAGCTCCTGCCAAAAATGGGAAGTAAACCGCGTATCCCGATCTGATACTATACTAACTGGAACACCGTGCTGCCTTACTATCTGCTTCATGTACATTTCTGCTAGCTGCTCAGTAGTCTGTCCAACTCGGAAGGGAAGGAAATGAGCGACCTTCGTGAGTCGATCTACTATTACCCAGACTGCATTCTTGCCAGCGGGGGATCTAGGTAAACCGGTCACAAAATCCATCGTGATGTGCTCCCATTTCCATTCTGGGATAGGAAGCGGCTGTAGTCAATCCTGCTGGTCTCTGCTGCTCGGCTTTCACCTGCTTGACATACCAGACACTTGGATACAAATCTCGCTATCTCTCTTTTTCATGCCATTCCACCAAAAGTACTGCCTGATATCTCGATACATCTTCGTTCCTCCTGGATGAATGGAGTAAATAGAACTATGAGCTTCGGACATAACTTCTTGCCGAAGGTCTCCACTCGGTACACAGAGTCTGTTTCCAAACCTGAGCGTACCATCTTCATGAATCACTAACTCCTTCCTACGGCCTGATTCACACTCCGACCGCAACTTCTGAATCTGTGGATCTCCTGCTTGTGCTGCCCTTATCCTCTCTACTAAGGTTGACTGAATCTGCATACTGGTCATTCTTCCTATATCCCTTGGCAAAACTACTTCAATTCCCATACTCTGAAGGTCTTCTAGAATATGCTTCTGCGAGGTCAAGATAAAGGCACTGTCTCTCCTACTCAGTACATCTGCAACTATATTCGCCTTGCCTGGATGATACTGAAGATCTAATCAAAATCCTTCAGCAGTTCTAACCATCTTCTTTGCCTCATGTTCAAATCTCGCTGCGTGAATACGTATTTCAAACTCTTATGATCAGTATAGATCTCTACCCGATCCCCGTATAAGTAATGCCTCCACAACTTGAGTGAAAACACCACAGCTGCTAACTCCAAATCGTGAGTCGGGTAATTCTTCTCATGGTCTCGAAGCTGTCGAGACGCATATGCTATCACCTTTCCATGCTGCATCAATACACATCCAAGACCCTTCCAGATGCGTCACAATATACTGTAAAGCCTCCCGCTCCTACTGGAAGCGTCAAGATCGGGGCTGAGATCAATCTCTTCTTCAATTCTTCAAATGATGCCTGACAGCTAGCTGACCAAACAAACTCTACGTCCTTGTGCGTCAAACGCGTTAAGGGCGCAGAGATCTTGGCAAAGTCCGCCACGAACCTTCTGTAGTAACCAGCTAATCCTAAGAAACTTCGCACTTCTGCAACCGTTCTCGGGACTGGCCAATGCTCTACGGCCCTCAATCTTCTTCGGATCCACTGACACTCCTGCCCCAGAAATTACATGCCCCAGGAACGAAATGTGGATCTAACCAGAATTCACACTTGTCGAGCTTCGCATAAAGTTGATGCTCCCTCAATGTCTGTAAGACAGTCCTAAGATGTTTCTCATGCTCCTCTTCACTGCTGGAATAGACAAGAATGTCATCTATGAACACCACCACAAATTTATCCAAATACGGCAGAAAGATGCGGTTCATTAAATCCATGAATACTGCGGGGGCGTTGGTTAGTCCAAAGGGCATTACTA
Organism: Iris pallida; assembly: GCA_029216955.1. Taxonomy (NCBI): domain Eukaryota; kingdom Viridiplantae; phylum Streptophyta; class Magnoliopsida; order Asparagales; family Iridaceae; genus Iris; species Iris pallida. The sequence continues at coordinate 19,563 of JANAVB010018284.1, read as the reverse complement.
AAAACTCATAATGCCCATATCTAGATCTGAATGCTGTCTTCGGTATGTCTTGCTCCCGGACTCTTACTTGATAGTATCCCGACCGAAGATCGATCTTGGAAAAGACGCTGGCCTTGCTCAACTGGTCAAACAGGTCATCAATCCTTGGTAGCGGGTACTTATTCTTCACTGTTACTGCATTCAGCTTGCGGTAGTCGATGCACATCCTCGTCGACCCATCCTTCTTGGGAACTAGAATCACTGGCGCGGCCCAGGGCGATTTACTGTCTCGGATGAATCCCTTAGACTTCAACTCTTCCTCATGTTGATACAACTTATCCTGTTCTGACGGCGACATTCTGTAAACTCTGTCTGCAATAGGCCTCGTTCCAGGGTTCAACTCAATGCTAAATTCTACCTCTCTGACTGGGGGTATCCCTGGGAGCTCATCAGGGAAGACGTCGAGAAAATCTTCGACCACTCTCGGAATCTGTCCTGGCTCTGACACTGCTGCTGAGATGACGCCTCCGGCCTGATTCTTCAAGGTTCGAGTAAAGATGAACTGTTCTATCCCAGGAACTGCTGAATATGACCCTACCTCCTCTACAATCAATTGTCGCATGACTGTCTCTCAACCAGTCCATGCCAAGAACAACATCAAAATTCCCCATAGGGAATTCAATCAATGATGCGGGCAGTAAATGCCCACACACCTCTACCGGACATAAAAAGCGCACTCTGCTAACTTCTACGAGCCCATTGCCGGTGAGTATATCCATCCTCTCCGGCAATGCCTCAAACACTAGTCCAATCCGTGTAGCATATTGTGCAGAGATGAATGAATGAGTAGCGCCTGAATCAAATAATGCTACAGCGGGAAATGAGGTGACGAGAATTTTACCTGCCACCACGTCACTAGACGCTAGAGCCTCTCCCAAGATAATGTGAGAGCCTGTCCCTGGCCCCGCGGAGCCCCTTGTTGCGGCCTTCCTCGACCATGTTGTTGCTGCCTCTGAGGGCCTTCGGCTTTCCTGTGCTTGGCGAAACATCTGAGCCTGCATTGGTAGACGCTGGGCTAGGGGCCTCACTGCTAATACTGGCCCTCCACTCGGGGTTGCCACCGGAGCTGGCAACTGCTGGAAACTGCTGAGCTGGCCCTCCTGGCCTCTACATCACAGGACAAGTGGAGATACGGTGGTCTGAACTACCACACCTCAAGCATAAGCCATTCGCTGACCGGCACATCTCCCTCGTGTGCCCTGCCTTCCCACAGAATGTACAGCCCTGGGGTGCTTCCTGACGCTGCTGTTGGTTCCTCGGCTGCTGATGCCGAACTGGTGCTGTATTAGTTGACACGGCCGTCCTCCGTGGCGCTCCTGTATCATGAATACGTACACCGGGTGCTGGTGCCGATGTTCGCTGCATTGCTCCTCCTCCAACCTGGGAATGAGATCTCTTCTGACCTCCTGTCCTCGATGCCAACCTCTGCTGGGTAAGCTCGTGCCTCCGAGCGGCCGTCAAACAGCGTCAAACGTCTGGTAGTCGTGTCCCTCCACAAGCTGTAATAGTTCCAAATGAAGTCCCTGCTGGAACCTCATAGCTTTCTCTGGCTCCGTTGCCACCATTGCTGGTGCGAAACGGCACAATCTGCAGAACTCTGCTGCATACCCATCTACGGTCTTGCCTGCTTGCTTGAGACTGATGAACTTCTGCTGGAGCTCATATCGAGCTACTACGCCAAAATACTTGGCCTTGAATCTTTCACTGAAGGTGGTCCAACGAACAGGGCGTCTTATACCAACTTCTTCTGATGCCCACCAGTCGCGGGCAAGATCCTGAAGTACTAAGTTTGACCTGATCAACCTTCTCATCATCTGGAACCTTGGCTGCCACAAGAATGGCTTCGATGTCTTGAATCCATGCATCCGCAGTGATGGCATCCTCCGTGCCATCAAAATACCTCGGGTTCAAGCGACGGAACCTTCCTGATGCTCCCGAGTCAACCCCGGCACTCCTCTCAAGAGCTAACTGAATCCCCTGGTTCAATAACACGTTCTGCTCCTGCTGCTGAGTCTGTTGCTGTTGGTGAGTGACAGAATCTCCCGGATGATCTCCAGGAGTGCTACGGCATCTGGTACTGCCGTCGCTGCTGGTGCTGCAGGAGTTTCAATAACCTGCGGCTGCACTGCCTCTGGTTCCATTTCTGCTCGCATCTGTCCTGGGGAAGGTTCTCTCCCCTGCTAGTGCCCAGTCGAGCCATGCTCTCGCTGCTCTTCCTCATAGGCCTCACCCGCTACCGAGAATGAAGCACCCCTATGGAGAAAGATATAAGATTATCAAGTCCGAACGAGGAAGATTTCGAGGATGCAAGTCAGGTTAGAGATCAAGGCAAGGACAGAAAATTCGAAACAGAATTTCAAGGGGAACAAGTTTTGATTGAGACTCCTAATAATTCGCAATACCCCACAAGTCTGAAAAATAGACCTGCATGGGCCACCACTAAAACCTTGTCACGCCCCAGTACCGAAATACGGAGACGGACTAGGCCAGCTACTCCATATGAGGTACGTAACGTCATACGGCGATCGTGGCTGTCGAGAGACTAGGGGGTACATGCTACAATCAAGTCTCCTATGGTCCTACAGAGTTCTATGTCTCAATCATTCAAATCACATCAGCAATTAAATGAACATTAAAGATAAAGCAGTAAGGCGTCCCCGACGCTTCATCAAAATGATCATGAGAGACTAGCTTTATAATTTAGCTATCTCAGAGAGTCAGGAGTACAAAATTATACACAGCTGCAGTCTATTTAATTACAATTATGTACTGACACAAAATATTAAGTAATCCGGCTAACAGGTACCGGTGGCTAAATGCCGCACAAAATATAAGCAGGAGTGGTGGAGAAGAAACCCACTCGAGTCCCCGAACCGCCATGCTCCTAGTATGCACCATGGATGTCAGGGAGGAAGATCGTATCCTCTGGCTCTGCTACGAGATCTGGCCAAACAAAATCAGCGGGGTCAGCCCCGAATAGCAAGTACCGCCAAAGGGGCACAAGAGTTAAGATAAAAAAACCCAGATAATAGAATGATTGATAATAGTAATACTTATGCAACTATTATAGGGTAGCGCAACATCCTCGAACCCATATGGCACCCTTACAACCAAACAAGGACAAAAGGTGCCATATGGAGTCGGGACGTGTCGTACTCTATAACTTTCACATAAGTTAAAAGGTATAAACAATAAAGTCTCATGATCGTGACTTCGGTCGATAGCCTATCGCAGCACAATAACCAACCCAACAATCAAACAAGAACATGGGTTGGATCATGTACCATGATAGACCATGTTTCTCAGTCATTCACAGAAGTAGCACTTCACAACCAGAATAAGTCTTCCGTTCATAACTTCGGTCCACAGCCTGTCATAGTACGATAACCAACCCAACAATCAAACAAGAACATGGGTTGGATCACGTACCATGACAGTCCGCTTCCCTCAGTTATTCACGGAAGGTAATAAGATACACGCAAGTCGTTTTCACGGCCAATCAAGTCTACGAGTTTCTAGTGGGACGAGGTTATCCTCGCATCATGTTATTTCAAAATCCTCAGATCGTATCTTTCCAGCAAGGCTAGCCAACCCAGGGGTTCGCGTAGACAGGTGTCATTGAGCACAGGTCCCTCGTAAGGCCACCTTGCCAAGACATATAATATATAGCAGGAATTAATCGGATACAGTCATCCACTCGTTGCGGATGACACAGTATCCGTGGAGACCAGCCGGCGCGTCAAGACAATATCTCAAGGCGGCTGGTGTAACACGATCTCGGGATTCTGCCCTCCCCATGCATCTAGTATATTTAGTTGCCTGGTTTAACCCTAGGTGAAATCTTGGACTCACATGCTGTGGCCTGCATGATTATCCTCCTAAATGTCGTACTAAAGTACGAGCACCCCAAAAGAGGATCCATGTCAATCAGTATGTCAACATGTTCTACCCTCCTTGGTGTAATGCATTATTGCAAATATGTCACGTGGAGTTACGAGTCATTTGTCGAGCATGAACGAGAACTGGGACATTCAGGTACAAGTATTAGGTAGGAACACTTTGTTCACCGGGGGTCACATTAGTGCTCATATCATGCTCAGGACAAAAGGCATAAGGATATATAGCATACACAAACATTTACATATATATATACAATATAATATATACATATAAAAATATAAGGTATAGGGGAGTCCAGGTTAGAGCGCGCTCAAGTCAGGCTACGCTCAGGTTAGCCTACGCTCAGGTCAGCCTACGCTCAGGTCAGCGTACGCTCAGGTCATACGCTTCCAAAAGGCAGCGTATGGGGTCCATACGACTCCTCGTCAAGCAAACGAGCGTATGCGAGTCATACGCTCCCAAAAGACAGCGTATGGGGTCCTTACGACTCCTTGTCAAGCAAGCGAGCATATGTGAGTCATACGCTCCCAAAAGGCAGCGTATGGGGTCCATACGACTCCTTGTCAAGCAAGCGAGCGTATGCGGGTCATACGCTCCCAAAAGGCAGCGTATGGGGTCCATACGACTCCTTGTCAAGCAAGCGAGCGTATGCGGGTCATACGCTCCCAAAAGGCTGCGTATGGGGTCCATACGACTCCTTGTCAAGCAAGCGAGCGTATGCGGTCATACGCTCCCAAAAGGCAGCGTATGGGGTCGACTGCGCTGTGCTGAAGAGTGCACGCAGCTCAGTGGCACAAGCTAAAAAGCTCGTGCACTGCTCACTGTCTTCTCCAAAACAGCAAGAACTCCATAGTTTGAACCCAAAGCTTCAAAAGTCCATAACTTGGTCAAAATAAGTCCAAATCCAACTTTTCAAAGGTCAAAACTGGGTAGAATAAAATTCTCTACAACATGGAACCATCAAAACTGAAAATAATGAAGTTTGCTAGATCAAAACCAAGAAGATCCGAAAATGGTTAAAACCTAGATCTACAAAAATTAAAGCTTCAAAATGAAAAACTTCAAGTTCTAAACTAGTATAGAATGAGGAGAAGAACATATTTTGGCAAATAATTTTGTAAGAAAATATCAACATCATTTATGGATCCATCTCTTGAGCAAGTTGGTACTTGCCTTGGTTGGTGGAGGAAAGTAAATGAGAGGAAATAAATGAGAGGAGAGAGAGAGATGAGCTATTATATAGAATTCTTGAACCCATGGGTTCATGATGAACCAAAGGGTTCATGATGAACCATTGGTGAACCAAGAATAGGTTACCCAAATGAGCCAAAACTGTAGGCCCAAATACAGAAAATAAAATACGAAATAATATTTTGTCGAATATTTTTGGAAAATGCATGAAGAAATACAGCATATAAATATCGTATAAATATAAAGTAAATACAATTATCGGTTTACGTATTAAAATACGTATTCCAGGATCGGGGAGTGACATCCTCCCACACCACATCTCCAGTCAGCCCAAGTGTTACCACCCCCCCACCTCCCATCATACCAGCCCAGACTTCCGTCACTCTCAACGGAAACCAGCTTCTTGCATTACTTCAGGGGTTTCTGACAACCCAGCAGGAGCAGTCTGCCCTCATTCGCCAGAGCATGGAGCGCCCTCTAGAGCGGACTTTGACCACACCACCGGCAGCACCACAGCAGAGGATTGGGAGCATCAAGGACTTCATGGGATTGAACCCCAAGGAGTTTAGAGGGACCGAGGGTATCGTAGTTGCAGACGACTGGCTAGACTCGGTAGAGAGGAAGCTCCTCGGAGCTAGACTGCCTGGTGACCTTCAGGTCGAGGCAGTGGGGTTCCTGCTGATAGACTTAGCAGGGATCTCGTTCAGGAATGAGCCAATGTTTGCGAGGGACAGAGGGACCTGGGAGCAGTTCAAGACCCAGTTCAAGAAGAAGTTTTTCTCGACTACCGCCAGAGTTGCCATGGGGTTGCAGTTTCAGAACCTGCAGCAGGGGAACCGTTCGGTAGATGAGTATGCTGGGGAATTCAGCCGGTTGAGCCGTTTTGCCCCTAGCTTAGTAGCAGATCCTGAGGAGATGGCACGCAGATTCTGCCATGGTCTGATCCCAGACATCGGTATACTACTGGTGGCAAATGGGACCACCGACTATTATCAGATCCTCGAGCTAGCCCGAGGTATAGAGGAGCGCCTTCAGTCTTACAAGAGGCCAGCTACCGGACACCATGACGGGCCATCCAAGCGCCAGGCTTTCCAGCCGAAGCCACCTGCTCAGCACCAGCAGGCTTACTGTCCTCCAGGATAGCATCAACATCAGCAGCAGCGGGCACCACCGGCGAGGACCCCCGGCCAGCATCAGCAGCATAGGGGAGCTACATGCACATACTGTAGGAGGCCAGGCCATGACGTTTCCATCTGTAGGAAGAGGCTGTACCAGTACCTAGCTTGTGGGTCTTCCACCCACCAACTCCGAGATTGCCCAGCAGTGAAGACGCCAGGCACTGGACCACCTAGAGGACCACCGCTCCCGACTCAGCAGCAGAGATTCGGGTAGCACCAGCAGCAGCAGAGAGGACCCCAGGGGAGAGCCTACGCTCTTGCCATGGAGCCAGCGGAGCCGGAGCAGGGCCCAGAGCTAGAGCCGGATTATTTAGCAGATGTTATTACAGGTCGAATTCATTTACATACTTTTCCCGCCATATGCTTATTTGATTCTGGTGCTTCTCATAGTTTCTTGTCATTAGAGTTTTTGCAAAAACATCATTTAGTAGCCACACCCACCGAAGGAGTGAGTAGAGTGATGACAGGGGCGGGCCAGTACCCATTAGATCTATTTATAGATGCTCGATCACTGTAGCCGGAAGGGAATTTCGAGGACGCTTCTTTGTGATGCCACTTCCCGGATACGACATAGTATTGGGAATGGATTGGCTTAGCTACGCTCACGCAGTTATAGACTGTCATGAGGGTAGTATTCAGTTTAGTCCCCTGGGAGCAGCACCATTCAGCATCGAGAGATCCGGGCCGGAGATCAGCTTGGAGATGAGCTATAGTGCCGCAGATGGAGAGCAAGCACCGCCGCATCCCATTGTAGTGGAGTTTATGGATGTGTTCCCTGAGGATCTTCCAGGATTTCCACCCGACAGAGACGTGGAGTTCACTATAGACTTGGTACCGGGCTCATTACCAGTGTCCCAGGCTTGCTATAGGGTGAACCCCAAGGAGACCATAGAGATGAAGGAGCAGATCGACGACCAGTTGAGCAAGGGTTTCATTCGATCCAGCGCTTCACCATGGGGAGCACCAGTGCTCTTTGTGCCGAAGAAGGATGGTACAGTCCGGTTGTGCATTGATTACCGGGCGTTGAACTCCATTACCATCAAGAACAAATATCAGTTGCCTCGGATAGATGATCTGTTTGACCAGTTGAGTGGAGCGAAGGTATTCTCCAGGATAGACTTGAGGTCAGGCTACCACCAGGTGAAGGTCAGAGCTGAAGACATCCAGAAGACGGCGTTCAATACGAAGTATGGGCAGTACGAGTTTTTAGTGATGCCATTTGGTCTTACAAATGCGCCAGCTGTCTTTATGAACTTGATGAATAAGATATTTTACCAATATCTTGATAAGTTCGTCGTAGTATTTATCGACGATATTTTGATATACTTGAAGACGCCAGAGGAGCACGAGGAGCACTTACGGACGGTTCTCGGAATTCTACGGAAGGAGAGATTGTACGCAAAGCTGTCGAAGTGCGAGTTCTTTCTTGACCGAGTGGAGTTTCTCGGTCATGTGGTTACTGGAGATGGTATCTCAGTGGACCCCAAGAAGATTGCTGCCATCGAGACGTGGAAGGCTCCGACATCAGTAGCAGAGACCAGGAGTTTCTTGGACTTAGCAGGCTATTACAGAAAGTTTGTCCAAGACTTTGCCAGGATAGCCGAGCCCATAACGAAGCTGACACGGAAGGATGCGGAGTACATCTGGACAGAGGCATGCCAGGCAGCATTTGATGAGCTGAAGAGAAGACTGACGACTGCACCGATTCTTGCACTACCATCAGGACCAGAAGGCTTCACTATTTACAGCGACGCTTCAGAAAGGGACTAGGATGCGTTCTACAGCAGCATGGGAAAGTGATTGCCTATACATCTAGGCAACTGCGGACTCATGAGCGGAACTATCCTACTCACGACTTGGAGTTAGCTGCAGTGATTTTTGCTCTCAAATTGTGGAAGCATTATCTGTACGGAGAGCGAGTGAAGATCTTTACAGACCACAAGAGCTTGAAGTACGTATTCACGCAGAAGGAGCTGAATATAAGACAGCGTAGATGGTTGGAGTTGATGAAGGACTTCGACATTGATCTGTAGTACCATCCCGGGAAGGCGAATGTAGTAGCGGATGCGCTGAGCAGGTATCTGATGGCATGGTACATGAGAATTGACCGACATTTGCGGGAGGATCTAGAGAAGCTTGGTATCGAGATGATTCTACCAGGAGCTGAGATGCAGATGATGGCACTGGATATTCAGTCGGGTCTGATAGATCAGATCAAGGAGACTCAGTTTACAGATGAGAGCCTCCGTCGACTCAGAGTTCAGGCTTTAGCTGGACTGCTTGATGACTTCACCCTTGCAGAGGATGGATCTTTGAGGCACGGCAGTCGGTTATACGTGCCGAAGGGCGAGCTGATTGAGGCGATCTTGCAGGAGGCGCATCAGTCATGATATTCTATTCACCCTGGTGCCAACAAGATGTACCGTGACTTACGGGAGCATCTCTGGTGGCACGGCATGAAGAGGGACGTAGCACGTTTTGTCTCGAGGTGCCTAGTGTGTCAGTAAGTAAAGGCAGAGCGACAGAGACCAGCCGGTCTATTGCAGCCTTTACCCATTTCCGAGTGAAAATGGGAACACATTACTATGGACTTCGTTTCAGGGCTTCCTCGTTCCCAAGGAGGGAAGGATGCCATCTGGGTGATCGTCGACAGATTGACGAAGTGTGCTCACTTATTACCCTTCAAGGTGGGGATGTCCACCGAGAAGTTGGCAGAGCTATATGTGCAGCAGATAGTTCGTTTGTATGGAGTGCCAGTGAGCATTGTATCAGATCGAGACAGCAGATTCACATCCTACTACTGACGGAGCTTGCATGAGGAGTTGGGCAGTCGACTCAAATTCAGCACGATGTACCACCCGCAGACTGACGGACAGTCGGAGAGGACGATCCAGACACTCGAGGAATGCTGAGGACTTACGTATTAGACTTCGGAGGATCATGGGAGAGTCATCTTCACTTGGTAGAGTTTTCATACAACAACAGCTACCAAGCCAGCATCGGCATGTCACCTTTCGAGACATTGTATGGACGGCGATGCCGCACACCACTCTTTTGGGATAACGTCGGAGATAGAGTTATGCTCAGACCAGAGATGATCGCTGAGGCTACAGAGAAGGTCCGGATGATCAGAGACATACTCAAAATTGCTCAGGACAGGCAGAAGCACTGGGCCGCTAGTCGCAGACCATTGGAGTTCGCCGATGGAGACATGGTGTTGGTGAAGATATCACCTACCAGAGGGACGATACGATTCGGACGAGGGGGCAAGTTGAGCCCTAGGTACATTGGTCCATTCGAGATACTCGGCAGGATTGGGGAGGTAGCCTACAGAGTTGATCTACCACACAACTTGGAGGGCGTTCACAACGTCTTCCACGTGTCTCAGCTGAGGAGATACGTTCCCGACCCCAGCCATGTACTGGATCATTCAGAGCTGGAGATCGGACCGAGCCTTGGAGTCGCAGAGCAGCCCGTGGAGATATTAGACCGCATGGAGAAGAGGCTGAGGAACAAGGTCATCACCTTAGTCAGAGTAGCATGGAGCAGACACTCGCCAGGAGAGTCCACTTGGGAGCGGAAGTCGGACATGAGGGAGAAGTACCCTTATCTATTCGATCCACCAGCCGAGAGAGAGTAGCCTTTTGCTTGTCACCTTGGAAATTTCGAGGACGAAATTTTTTTAAGGAGGGAAGATTTGTAACCCCTGTTTTCAAAAAATTTAATAAATGAAAAACAATTCCAAATTTGCCCCAGATTGATTCCATTAGGTTCTAAATATTTTTCTATTAATTTTAGAATTTTTCTGCGATTTGTTTGGAGTCGTTTGGATGTCATTTGAATTTTTTGGAATTAAATAACTGCTACCGTAAAACCTTAGGATCAAGTTAGTAATTTACCATGGTTAGTTGCCCTAATTTTATTTTTCTATAAATAGGCACTCATCCCAATGTAAATCCTAAACTCAAAATCAATTTTTAATTGAATCCTCAAATTAATTCCTTTCTTAATTCTTTCATATTACTGTGCAGTGAACAGTAACCTGAGTTACTGTTCACCGCCGGCCACCCAACACCGACGAACCCCATCCTCATCACCCTGACGCCGTCGTCGACTGCCGAGACCGTCGTCGAGTCGAGCTCGACGAGCTGGACGCAGCACCGCCGTCCATTCTTGTCGCCGACCACCGCAGCATCGTCGCCGCCGCCGTCCGACCGTCGGGTGAGTCATTCTCCCCTCTTTTACTTCATGTCTATGCGATCAACACCTAGATTTAGGTTCGTCTTGACACGACGAGTCCATCGCCCCCACTCTCGACTCGTCTCGACGTCTATACACGGAGTAATCACGAGCCCTAGGTCGGACACGGTGAAGTTTCGTGTCGAAACAACACGTGACACGTTCTATCGTGTGGAGAACGTCGAGACGAACTCGACACTATCCTCGGACACGAGGATTGGTGTCAAATTCGTGCCGACACGCTCTCGGACACGAGCTGGACACTCCATCCGTGTCCGGGCTACTCCAGGACACGAAGATGGTAAGTAGAGTCGGGTCGGATCTGGGCCCAAACAGCAGACCCGACCCGCTGTTAACTGAACCCATTAAAGGGCTTTTACATAAATTCACTGGAACCCCTTCCTTAACCAGCGGCCAAGTTGGCCTACTGGTCAGCCCAGCAGCACTAAGAACGCCCTCCCATGCTCCTCAGTCCCGAGCTCGAGACCCCCCTTTGCTGTTTTATTGGGTTTTTGATTTAAATTAGTTCTTATGTATATTATGTATATATAATGGTATATGTATATATATGTATATATATTTTTGTAAAATACAGTATAAGTGTATATACTGTTCATAAAAACTGTTAAATACATTTTTAGTATAAACTATATATATATATATATATATATATATACATTCTGTCATTTAATTTACGTCATTTAAATTTATGTCAATATAAATACAGTGCTTATACTGTAATATGTATTTTAAAATCTTTCATTTAAATTATGTCAATATAAATACAGTGCTTATACTGTAATATGTATTTTAAATTCTGTCATTTAATTATGTCATTATAAATACAGTGCCTATACTGTAATATGTATTTTAAATTCTGTCATTTAAATTATGTCATTATAAATACAGTACCTATACTGTAATATGTAAATAAATATAGTGCCTATACTGTAATACGTATTTATAAATACAGTGCCTATACTGTAATATATACGCTTTCAATTATCTGCAATTTAAATTTCATGTATTTAAATTCTGCATTTATTTACGATTTACGTACTTTGTGCAAACGACCACTCTGAGTCCAAGCCTAGCATGGGTTGATCGGACTCAGGTGAGCTTACATATATTCGGGGTCTAGTCAAGTCATATTGGACTTGGTTCACGGCTTCGGGTCCCGTATCTGGACTTCGGTTCAATTTCAATACGCGGACAAATACATTAAATAATTATTTATTTAATTTTAGAATCTGTAATTTATGAACTTTGAATTTTCAGACCACTTTTTATTGCTGAATAAATTCTAGAAAAATTACTCTAAAATACTATGTTAATTAATCTAATTTAATATAATTTTTCCATGATTTAATCTACTGTTTTGACACTGTTTAAAAATAGTAAAACAGAACTCATTTTCAATGTATATTTGTATTCTGATTTTTAATAAATACTTAGACTGGATCATAAATTCCAGAAAATTTATATTAAATTACTATAATTAACAAGGATCAATTTAGTATATTATTTCATATAAAATAGAACTGTATAACTATCTTAATAATTATTGGAACATAATGTACAGTCTGATTAATTAATTAATTAATATTGACTTCTGTGTTTTTTTGTGTTTTTGGGATATTTTAGTATCGGGACCTTACCCTACCTTAGTGTAGAGACCTACTTGTTAGTTTAGATGTTGTAACACCTCACTTTGGACTACTAGAGCTTCACATAGCTAGTGCCCTATTAGGAGTCGTGTCACAACACTAGTGTAATCTTAATCATAACTTAGAGACTGAGTTGTATATCATTTTGACAGGACACCGGACATCTGTACCTTCATATTATTACTCTTGCTTTACTCAAGACAAGTACCCTACAAGCTTATTTACTGCGTATAAACAATAAACTGTGATTAAATCATGTTAAAATACTGCTTTCTGGATAATTGCAAGTCATATCTCTTCATGTTTTACATGCCTTATACTGCTCTGAGTATCCATCATGCTTTATACTGTTCTCGTATCACTCACATGTTAAAAACGGGTAAGGAAAAACTGTTAGTAGAGTACGTAATCATGCCCTCCTTCTCCGTATGTATTTACCGTGCACTGTTACATTATATATGTACCTTTGTCGTATGTCTGATCCCGCGTTTGTGTATGGATATACACCGATGCCGTTAAGTGTACGTATGTGCACTTCAGAAATTGATATGTACTGTAACACCTAGTTTTTTTAAATGAGGGTAGTTTTAAAATTTTGTAATTTTTAATCTTTTAATAATGATATTTAAATCATGATATAATTTTTGGTAATTTTTAAATCATTTTAAAACTATTTTAAATCATGACTTATGATTTTGGTGTTTTGATAATGTAACACTAGAGACAGCTTAACCTAGAGCCTAGCCATGTGATTAGGGTGTTTCATTTATTATTTCCAGTTCGAGGATATTTTTGTCATTTTGAATTTAATTGAATTTAATACATATTATTTGGAATTTAATGTATTATTAAGAATGGTGTGATTTTAATATTATTTAATTGAGTGCCATGTATTGTGATTAGCCTAACTTGGTTTGGACCTAACCTAGATTAGTCATAGTTAGTCTTAGCTAACCGTGGTTAGTGATAGTTAGTATTAATTATATTTATTAGAATTTTCAGTGATTTTTAGTATATTTGATTTGGTGCTATTTTAGACTTTGACTAGTGTTGACTTAGGAGACTGTCCTAGAGGCTAACCTAGGTCATGACTATTTGGTTAGGTTATGGAACCCTAGCTTGACCTAAGTTAGTGACATTTAACTCATTAGAATTTATTAGGAAGAATTAGGATTTAAATGGAATAGAAAATGGCTTGTGATTTCACAAGTCATGACTTGTGACTTAAGCCTTAGAGGCCCAACCCAACACTTGTAGAGCCCTAACCCTAGCCCAATCCAGCCATGACCAGCCACCTTGGTATTCCCCCTCTATTTAATGCCTCCTAGAAGTTAGGGCTAGCCTCCCTTAGAATTATTTGCAAGTTTTAGAAAGAGGTGAGTCTCCATCTTCTTTAATACATAGAAATTCTATTTCAATTCATTTTTCCTCCAAACTAATTGCAATAGGACCTAAAATTATTGTATTTGCTGTCGGTATTGAGAAATTTCAGGAAAAAAACAATTTGGGAGAGTTTTAGTGGTTTGAGGATCCTCTCATTTGGGGCTTTTAATTTATTACATTACAAATCCCTAGGTAATATTCTAATCCCTTCCATAAAATACTATTTTTTTGCATATCTAGGAAGCCCTAGGCCTAACCTAACTGTAGGACTAGCTAACCCTAGGTTTTGAGTCCTGTACGTGTCCGTATCGGACACGTATCAGTTCGTGAATGAAGGTGTTTGACGAAATGTCCCAAAGGGCATTTCGATTTGTTTTTAGGAATGTAATTGAATAGGAATTTAGGTTTTGACCTCGCTTCTGTGTTTCCATTGTTCTAAACACGTATTGGTGTCGTGTCGAGTCGCCACGGACACACGAACCCGCGGGTGGACACGCGCGCACGCGGGCACTGTAGCTGCCCTGCTGCTCGGGGCTGATTGCGAGCAGGACACGACGCTAGGACACGTGTAACTTGACACACACGAAGGGGTGACCACTGACATCACGTGTGTCGAGTGACACGACCCCTCGTGTCGTATCGAACACGATATCACGCGTGCACTGTGCGTGCACTGTACGTGTATCATTGTTTATTTGGTTCACTGTTTTGTTTTCGGTTTAAATGATTTTAATTAGTGATTTAATTGTTAATTAGGTCCTAAATATAATGTAGGATATATGTTAGAATTAATTTACATGTTAGTTAAGTTTTGATGTGGGATTTGATTCGAATTGGGTTAATTTCAGGTTCAATTGATACTCATGACTGATACTTTATTTTCCAGATTTTCCTAACTTTTAATCCCAGTTTATTTGATGTTATCACTGTTGAATGTCTCCCACATGATTGTTGATTCATATTAATGAAGTATTTAGATTCAAATGGGCTTTTGGATGTGTTAATGGAATTTGGACATGTGAGTTGATTCGAGTAGTCATGACTGATATGTAAACTGTTAACTTCCTATTTAAACTGAGAATTTGGGTCCTTCTTTCCTGTAAACTGAATTTAAATGATCATTTAATATAAATTTCCATACTTGTATTAGTTGTGTATGTACATGGTTGAATGCAAATGAGGATTTAGTTTTAGCTTAACTGTCAACTGAGACTGATTTCCTTTCCTTTTCGAAATCTGTATGGAATGTTTCCTATTAAACTGTGAATTGGGTTCCTTTCTTTACTGCAAGTTAAATTGAATGTTCTTTCATTCCTTAAAATACAGATTTCCAGGTTGGGTAATTAGTCATTATTTTGGTTCCCTGTAAGCTAAACTGAGTTGAATGGTTAATTTGGTTTTGATTGGGTTCAAATTCTGATTTGTAATGTTGGGACTGAAATGCTGAATTCGTTTTTGAAACCTGAGAATGAAAGCTTTTCATACCTGGATTTCCTAAAACCTGAGTATTTTTATTTCCTGTAACTGAGATTTGTTTCTTCCTATTAAACTGAGTTTTGTGTTCCTTAATGAACTGTGAATGAGTTCCTCCTTACTGTAAACTGAATTGAATTCGAAATTAAGAAAAACTGGAATTGATTTCCTTTTTACATTACTGAATTCTGAAATGAATGTTTATTTCATTAGTTAACTGCCATGTACACTGATTTTCCTATTTTGCCTAACACACACTGTCTACTGATTGTTTTCCTACTCCTACTTGTATCACACTGTCTTGTACACTACACTGTCCATATTGGACTGTTTTTTCCCTGTTTCCTGTATTCAGGACAACACCCATTGGTTACTGATTTCCCATTGACACTCTATGTTCACACCCTTATGCCATGTCTCTCATGACACTCATCACACACACATGTTTCCCCATTACACTATCCTGTATACACCCACACCACACACACATGCTCTCAAGTGTCTCACTAACACACACACACAAGTTTATCACTCACTCTCTTGTACCCTCTTTGACACACACTAAGAACAGAACCCTTGTAATGCCTGTAGTTCGTATTATGTATCTTGGAATACATGTACGTATTTTATCTTGTATCGCATATCTCTTGGCTTGGCTCGGTTTGTTTTGGGTTGGTTCGGCTAGGCTTGGGTTGCCTTGGTTCATCATGAACCAAGGGGAGAACCCCTACCTACCACCACCATCATCCTTTATTAACCCATTCCCTCATTCTCTCTCTTTATTACTCTTCTTCTTCTCCATATTTACTTCTACACCTACCAGAAAGAGAGAGAGAGAAAGAGCTTGGGCAAGTGCAAACTTGCTTCATGATGGATCTCAAGTTTTATTGTTCTATTTCTCTTCCTTACTTGATTCTAAGATACTTTAGAACTTGGCATTTTCCATTTTGATGGATATTTTCTTGTAGATCTAAGTTTATATTATTTTTGATTTTCTTGGGTTTTGATCTATTAAACTTTATTATTTTCATGTTTTGATTGTTCCATGTTGTAGAGAATTCGATTTTACCCAAAATAGACCTTTGAAAAGTTGGATTTCGACTTATTTTGAGGAAGTTATGGCCAAAAGCATTTTTGGCCATTTCTATGTTCATCTGTGCTAATTTTGGCAGGGACGATGAATAGTGCCGCATGCATAGTACCGAGCCGCATAAGGGTGTTGCATAGTGCCGCATAGTGCCGAGCCGCATAAGAGTGCTGCATAGTACCGAGCCGCATAAGGGTGCTGCATAGTGCCGCATAGTACCGAGCCGCATAAGAGTGCTGCATAGTACCGAGCCGCATAAGGGTGCTACATAGTGCCGCATAGTGCCGAACCGCATAAGAGTGCTGCATAGTATCGAGCCGCATAAGGGTGCTGCATAGTACCGCATGCATAGTGCCGAGCCGCATAAGAGTGCTGCATAGTACCGAGCCGCATAAGGGTACTGTATAGTGCCGCATAGTACCGAGCCGCATAAGGGTGCTGCATAGTACCGAGCCGCATAAGGGTGCTGCATAGTGCTACATAGTGCCAAGCCGCATAAGGGTGCTGCATAGTGCCGAGCCGCATAAGGGTGCTGCATAGTACCACATAGTGCCGAGCCGCATAAAGGTGCTGCATAGTGCCGTATAGTGTCCAGCCGCATATGGAAGTGCCGCATAGTGCTGAATAGTGCCGCATAGTACCTATTTTGGCTGTTTTTAGCTGTTTTAAGTCCTGTTTGACTGAATTGTGGCCAGAATTTCTTCCAACTCCCAACATGAAAGTTGTAGATCTTTTTCTTGGCTTCAAGAATATGTTATTAGTTATTTTATGCAATTTTTTTTATTCATGATAATGTAAGAATAGAACACGATAGTAGCCCGCTGTGGCGCACTCTTGGCAAGTAAACTGACATGATATATCTCGATATGCTGTTACGACATCTAGCCTGACATGACAAGTAGGAGCGACCTGGACACCGTAGGCGATTGTGTTTGTACAAATAAACCAGTACTGTCTTGCATCATGTCTAGGATAGGGATCCCTGAGTACCACGGTCAGGGATACCTACAGCAATTGACTAAGGCTAATAAACTATAATAATTCAGTAGATATGAAGAGGTTCCCAGCTACAGGCAATCCCGTTATCTAGGCGCATTAGGTGGACTTGTAGCCTACCGACGAGTAGGGCACATTTCCAGCACACAGTCACGTGTTGCATTCTTCACAAACGGACATTCGACCTGGATAACCGGATGGTCTGCAGGGCTTGTGGCTGTTGGGATAATCTCATTGCATCTTGCTAGTAACTAGGCCTGTGACAACCCTAGTTAGTTAAAAGTATCAAGCCGTACTCTTGATTGGCCGTGATTGATTGGATGTAGTTTATTCCAGCTTAGTCTTATCCTGATCCTGTGCAAGATTGTGACATGACATGATTATTGATGCTTGCCTTAACAATAACGATCGGGGGTCCAGTTCTGTTCAGGCGAAGGGTTACAATCCCGGTTCTTGTTTGGTTTAAGTGTTGTAACCTGGCTCCCGAAGCAGTTCTGTGTCCTCTCTTCGTTTATTGTCTTATTGCAATCCCATGCCATGTTCGTCATATTTTACCTTACCTTAATACCATGATTAATTAGGCTGGCCTTAGCAATAAAGATCAGGGGTCCAGTTCTGTTCAGGCGAAGGGTTACAACCCCGGTCCTTGTTTGGTTTAAGGGTTGTAACCTAGCTCCCGGAGCAGTTCTGTGTCCTCTCTTCGTTATTGTTTTCACGGTACCAATAGTATTTGAGACAGGTTTCTATTCAGGTGAAGGGCTGCAACCCCGGTCCTTGTTTGGTTTACGGGTTGTGACCTGGCTACTTGAATAGTTTCCTCGTACTCAGTTTACTGTTGTTATCTCTATTATTATCAGTTCTTTATTTATTATCTTTAATATTCTATTGTGATATGCTAGTTTTAGTTCCTAAGTGAAGCCTCCTTTGTGGCACTTGCTCTTTCTGGGATCTGATCCAGCTGGTTTTGTGTGGCCAGATATCGGAGCAGCACCAGAGGATCCACCTGTCTTCCAGCCTGATGGTGACCACCAGGCGTAACCAGGGCAACGAGTGAGTTTCTTTTGTCCTCCCACTATATTTGTAAAATTATTCTTTTGAGACTGTTTTCCATAAATAAATTCACTTTATTTATTGTGTATCTGGAAAAATTACAACTGTAGGAATTCGATCTAGAAGACGATCGCTTTATCCCTTGGACTATGCGAAGAAGAAAAGCTCTCAAAATTTTGATAGTAAGTTAGATAACTATGTCTCTGTACAATGAATGAGAAAAAGAACTCTATTTATAGAGTCAAAAATAACTGAAAGGATAACTGTCTTCACAACCTGTGCCTAGTTGAAAATCACGCAGGGTTTAACATACGCAAGGTTGTGAGCAGTTACTGGACGTGGCCTGTAACTGTTGGACACATGGCAATCATGCATGAGTCGTGTGCAAGTTACAGGACACGCAGACGAGAGATCAGTGGCATGGCTGCCACGTACTCCAATTTGATAAAATCTATGCAGACTTGTTGAAGACGAATCCACGCAGACTTGGGTAAGAAAGCTTCAAAATCCACGCAAACTTGGGGCAAGAAGCTTCGGAATCCACGCAGACTTGGGGCAAAAAGCTTCACAATCCACGCAGACTTGGGGCAGAAAGCTTCAAAATCCACGCAGATGTGGGGCATGAAACTTCAGAATCCACGCAGACTTGAGGAAAAAAGCTCAAAATACACGCAGACTTGAGGAAGGAACATATAAGTTCAAAATACACGCAGACTTGAGCCAGAAGGCTAAAATCCATGCAAGCTTGAGGCAGGACTGCCAGCTGTCCTGATTCGACGTGCCTCGACTGACACAAAAATCTCTGACAGTGATTGCTTTTGTCAGTCGCATTAAATGACAAGAAGCTCTTTTGGTACGCCAACTTGGTGAAGGCTGAGTCTTGCTGAAGAAGATTTCAAAAGTCACGCAATAGGCGGCTATGATCTCTCGAGTTCCGTGCATACGTGGCATACGAGAAGACATTTTTCGACTGTCGTGCTGTCAGTCATGATGATACTCTGACAAATGATGAGCTGTCTTCCAGCGTGATTTTTTAATATTGTCCTGATCAACTCAGCGTGACTTTTGGACCTTGTTCTGATCAACTCAGCGTGACCTTCATTTTTAAGGCCTACAAAACCCCCTTCAAAGTTTTCGAAAGTTGAAAAGACTTCAAAATTTCGAAATACTTTGAAAATTTAAGATGATAAAATGAATTTAGTCACGCTGAGATGACTTTAAAGAGATATTTACTCCTAAATGATTGGACTGTTGGGATTCTGTGCAGTTAGGATCCCGTATCAAACGCTTAAATCGAGGCAAAAAATGATATGCCGTTTGGAATTCTTTATGAGCCTATAAATAAGCCATAGATTACTTC
>JANAVB010018283.1:0-19326 GCA_029216955.1 Iris pallida | reverse complement strand
GCAATGTCATTGATGTAAAGGAGTTAATTGATAACACAGAAACTACATGGAATGAGGTTGCACCATGGAAAAATACACTGTACTCAATATGCAGGACAATGGTGAAATTTGTGTTTTGAAGCAAAGTCTGCTGTAACTCTATAATGTACTATCCAGGAACACAACTAGTACATCTATACACTCCCAAATAGGCCAACACTGAAATATGGGACAGAACAGTTACCTGGGCACGCACTCCACCAAGTTACATGTATATTGAAGTTGGTCCACTGCAAATAACCTGAACATAAATGGTTTGTTTAAACATGCATCTCTGCAAGTGAATGTCATGATTCAACTCAGGCTCAAGACCCTGAAAAACGAGTGGAATCAACTTAGGCTTGAGAACTTGTGGACCTGGACCACAGGAATATATACAGAAGGGTACACCTTAGATGCTAGGATTTCCTGTACCTGGTCAGACACTCATACACCAGATGCCTCTAGATCCTATCGGCATCTATATCAGCATGCAATACAAGAATCAATGAAGGGCAGATGCAACTTGGAACGCAGGATATTAGGAATGCAGTGAATACATCATGTGGATAGATAATTCAAAATTTGCAGGACAATTATCTAGAGTTCCCATGTCGAACTGAAATTTCCCAAGGATACTTGAATCCCATTCATAATTGGTCACCCCACTGTGGACCTACAACATGTGGGGTTCCTACAACACTTGGACCTGGTACTCTTTGTTCTACAGGGACTCCCAAGAGCCAATTGCTCTGGTACCCACAATGTTTCCTTATTAATACTCTTACCTCCTGTTACCTGTACCTATGGTTTACCTGCACATCTAGCTTCCTTTCCCGCTTCCTTCCTATTTGCCTGTGGCTGTTTGCAAGGAACCAAAAAGCCCCATTGATTGATACTTCCCCCAGATGGGACAACACTTAGGTTGAAGTACACAATATTAATATGACCTGCTTCCTTGCAACCTACCACTATATACCCTCAATAATCAGATTTTTGATCTTGGCACAGGACAACTTAGCCAAAACCCAACTCTGGTATTCCCATAACCCATACACTATATTTAGGATTTCGTTTAGGAATTAACACGAACACCCTATCTATTTGACTAGGTTTAAGGAATTAATGGACATGGTAGATGAAGAGAAAGGTTACCTATTTGAAGTTCAACTGCTCTGTTCCTTTTGGCGGCAGATTTCTCGAACTTGGGGGGGGGAGGTTTTAGGGTTTAAAGGGGAGATAAGAGCATCAATACGCATACATATATATAGGTGATTAACAGGAAGAGTTGATCAGAGGCAATCCCGATTTGAAATTGCTTTGGTTTGATCCTGATACGATGGAGGATTGGAGGAAATCTTCTGTTGAGTTTGGGCAATCGAGCTGAGAGTATTTCGAATCCTGTTTGAATTCAAACAGGCCAAGAGCTCGGTTTAAAAGGCAGTTGAGAGTTTAAATCTCAACTTTATTCTTTTAGGTCCCTTGCAATTTCTTTTATTACCAATTGGTCCTTATATAAGTATATAAATAAAACTAATATAACACATAACAATGTATGTGTCAATTAAATATTAAAATAGAATATATATAAAAAAATGCGAGGATAAAATTTGGTCAAGGGGTTAACATGAACCACCGTGGATGATCGGACTCGCGTGAGATTGGGACGCAATGTATTGTCGAGCTGGATGACCTCGTAAACGAATACATGAATTGGTTAGAATGGATATGTGAAGTATGTCGATTGGGTGATTTAATGGATTCGAATATGCGCAACGAATACGTTGATGCGAATAGGTGATCGTGCTCGATGTTTAGAAATCTGAGTGACGCGAGCTTGGGTAGAAAACCCCCGTACTACCGACTTTGGTTTGACCCTAGGATTGGGGTCAGTGTTGGCATTATTGTTGGAGAACTGTGATTCCAATCCTGACATTGACTTAGCCTCGAAAAGAAATAGCCTAGCGGATAGGCGGACGACCCTATACCGAGTGATTGAACCTGTACGATTGATATTATAGTATCGTCTGGACGGACGATAGACTTGGGGCAACAAGACTTAGAGTAGGACAGAAAATTAGGAGTGTGCATGAACGACAACGAGAATGGCCCCAAACGATGGGAATAATAGGAATGGATGATGCGCAAGTAAAGTTGGAATAACGAATTGAATCATTGGTCGGAAGACGTACTCGATGATAGTGCAATACTTGGTCTCGAATCGGACGAAAATTACTTAGACTTGGCTGACTCCGCTAAGAAGAAATCGTATTGATTTCGTTGACAAGAGCGCTTGAGAAGCGAATCGAATCATCTCGAGGACTGAGATAAATGATATGTGATACACACATGAGTTTGGTTTTAAATTGAAGTTAGCAAAACGATCGGTAAATCAAAACTATCACGAGTAGCTTGTCTGACTTTGCTAGTCGCTAAGCTTGGTTGAAATGTACGTATTCAGGGGACGCCTTGAATGCGTGCACGATCCAAACTCAGCGATATGATGAACTCGAATGCAGCTGCAAGTGGGTGTTGAGATGCGCATGAACGAATGAGTGAGTTTGCCTCAGCCTACGACTCTCGTGTTTGAGAATTTCAATACACCTCGTACGACCGTTTCAGTCCCATGATACGTCGAAATAGCAACCAAGTCGAAGAAACGCGACAATTGAATAAGAACCATCAACTCTGAAATGAATGAAAAGTCATTCAATAAAATCGACCAAACGTATGCGACACGGAACTTAGAAAGGTATCGAGTATAGTTCGATGCCATCAAACGATAAAGCCATTCGATAGAAATTGTCTAAGATATGCACACGGTATGAGTTAAGAACTGGTAGGATGACCTACACTTAGGAAGTCTCGAGGACGAGACTTGTAGGGGTGAGCATTATTCGGTTTTGGACCGAAAACCGAACCGAACCGAACCGAACCGAATAAGATGTTCGGTTCGGTTTTAAAAAAAATCGGTTCGGTTTCGGTTTTGAAAATACTAAATTTTCTTATTCGGTTTCGATTTTGGGTTTCGGTTTCGGTCCAAAACCGAATAAGAAAATTTAATTAATTAATTTATATATATATATATGTGTGTGTGTGTGTACTATATATATAAGTATTAATATATATATAGGTACATACTAAATATATATAGGTATATACTAAATATGTCTATGTATATTTAGTTACTATATATATTAACAAAAAAAAAGCTCAAAAAATCAAAAAAATATGAATAAACCGAAAACCGAACCGATTTAATTCGGTTCGGTTTGATTCGGTTTTGGGCCAATTCGGTTCGGTTTCGGTTTTGCTTATTCAGTTTCGGTCCAATTCAGTTTTGGGTTATTCGGTTCGATTTAAACCGAATAAACCGAATGCTCACCCCTAGAGACTTGTTTTGAGTAGTGTATTATGTAATGATCCGCTCCGCCCTAACGGAACGCCGATTCAAACGGCAAGTGCAACGACTCAAACGAGCCGTCGACCCGAAAAGTGGGCATCGACCTGATGAAGAATCGATGCAAGGCTTACATTGGCCCGTCAAGATGAATCTAGACTTAGACTTTCAAAGGCGCGCTCGGACTATCATTCGGCCGATGCGAACATCGCTAAGGTGGGTGGCTCCGATGAACCCGTCTTTGCTTAGCCTAGACACATAACAATACGGACACTATTGCTAAAATTGCCAGGCGTCAACACCGCGCATGCTAATAAATGAATTACTCAACGCACCTAGCTAAGGGAATAATCCCATCTTGTATGCTTGTATAGAATATGGAAAAGAATATGGAAAATGTGAGAACTCTCGTACCGCACTCCACGCTCGTGCTAAGATACGGGCTTACATTTCGAGTTCCCTATGCGTTCAATAATGAAACAATGAATGGATTACAACAATGAAACGGAAAGACTATCAACATAGTCGTTCCAAGTAGAGTATAGCAACATTGAAAGATTATGGGACCGATGGGTCGCCAAGGCGACTCCCGCACGGAAAGTTGCATAATGTATAAATGAAAGAATGAATGATAAACGAGTGAAAGAATGAATCACGAATGGATGAATACGAAAATGAATCAATGAACGAATGGACAAGTGAAAGAAAGAAAAGAAGGAATGAATAAAAGATAAGAAGGAAAGGAATGGTTAGCGACAGGTGTGACGGGCACGTGCAACGGAGCTCGCTACCCGTGCTGCACGGACGCCAACCTGGTCGATAACGCATTATGGCTAAGGGTTAGCCTACGGCTCGGAGATAGCCGTTAAGTTAAAATAACAAGATAATACGAAATGGTCGTGGACAAACGGCACGGGCGTTGTGAGGGGTATACCGTGGCCGTGTAGTGGAAGGATTCTGCGGCACGGGCGTTGTGAGGGGTATACCGTGGCCGGCCTAGGCGGAATCAAAACGGGGCTTACGGGCTGTTTGGTGCGGGCTTGGGCACTAGGAGACGTAAGTGCAGGGTATATTCAAGAGGCTTAACGGGGTGTACCAGCCATCACCCTACGCTAAGTTGAGAAATACCAAGGAGAAATGTCCAAAATGGCTTGTCATGCCAGCGACCGGTGCATATAGATTAAGTAGACTTTGCTGGTGGCTATCCACGTGCAAGTCCTTGCATTGAAATCAAAGTAGTCTAAGTTAAATGAACAATCGCCTACTGAACGGCTTGAAATGTATCACACCAAATGATAATGAATACTTCGTACAATGAGTTAGAGAATACGCCTACGACGCGCTAGAAACTGAGACAGGGACACGCCCTTGATATTGAATGTTTCCAAGAATCATGTTATGTTATTACACATGAATTGTTTGAGTAACTTGGTTTACTTTGGACAGCGAAGGCCGGACGGTAAGTATGAGTAAGTCGTGCATGTATTTCTATAAGACACTTGAATTTTGGCAACACGTGATAGGTTATGACATATGCCATGAAATTGATCCTAAGGCAAGATTAGAAAGACAATGAATGATAGAGATGCACAAAAGTAAATGGAACGTGTTTGGTAATAATAGCATTATGGACGAGCTAGCCTCCCCACCAGTGCATAACAATGTACTGATAACCCCACAGTCAGCTTGCAGGTTGCAGGAGACGCCGGCGGGTGTGGAGCTTCCATCGAACGTGTTAAGGCGCGGAGCCAACTCCGGGGCCTTGGGACGTTGCAAGAAGCCGAAGCACCCTATACAGGACATAATGTATCAGAATATCGCCATGAATCATTCCATGTTGTAAGCCACTTGGCACGTCTTTTTTTTGTTTCAGAGAGAGAGCTTGAGCGATTTGTAATATCGGCCTAGCGCCGCTTGTAAACTTCTTGAATATCAATAAAGAGTTGAATTCGCTTCAATTTGTGTTCGTTTACTTTCCGCTGCAAATGGTGACACTCTGTGCGACTCTGTGGCCTAGCTCAAATCGGCCGTTTCTGGACATAGCCTTGCACGGGCGCAACCTAGGCCCGTGCGGTATCACGCCTTAGCGAGGACGATCGCTCCTGCGGGAGCGGGGCGTGACAGCGGCAGCTATCATAACCCGTACCCGCTTTTCAGATACGAGTCTGTGTCCAAGTCCAGCCTACGCCGCAGTGTCAGTGGTAGAATGCTGTATAGTATACACAAGTCACATAATCTATAGAACTAACATGGCAATCTATATTTCATCCACAGAATAATAAAAGATATAACTAAGATCAACAAATGTCAATGAACTGGATAATAATATAAAATGGACTGAAATATTTCCAAGTTATCAAGGATCCAAGTCACGTTCGGTGGATACAAATCCACTACCAGTAGACAGAATAAAATAAGACATAAAATAAGTAACTGAGTCCAAACTGCTAATCAATGACAACCTCTACTACAAGGGCACCGTGGTCTGATGCTAGCTCAAACCCGGTCGTCTGCTCCTGGTTCAAACTCAGCTAAACCTGAAGAGATCATCAGGTCCTCAGAGGACTAGCAAGATACATAATATACAAGCCTTTTTAATAGTTTATCATGCATGAAGGAAATCCAGGATATAAACAGGAAAAGACTAAGTAATCACAATACACGAATATAAGAACAACTAAGCATAAATGAACTGCTGGAAGAAAATAAGTGAACACATGTCAAGAGATCAATCGGATACCAAATCCTTGCCCCTAGAGTGGATAGCAGGTTTGAAACTAATCACTAACCCACATCCCTAGTGTGGACTCGCAGGTTAGTTCAAGGCAATCATCCTCGCCCCTATAGTGGACTCGCAGGTGCAAACACCCTCGCCCCTAGTGTGGACTCGCAGGTTGAGAAAACGACAAATAGGAAATAGCAGTTCAACTATAGCGCATTCGTTCTATGATACAACTCAATCAAGCACAAGTGTGAATACGACCAATAAACCACAAGGCTAAATGCGAACAAAGGCTATGTATCAATGGAGTAAACTACTATGATAAATCACATGTCAGCAAATAAATGAAAGAGTCTGGATAATGAAAGGCAGTGCATATAAATAAAGCTGTAAAGAAAGGCAAGGTATACTTGCCTATGGTCCTGAGCTGCTGGCACAGGTCGACCATCGGGTCAAAGTCCAATTAACCTATTTATGAAATAACAATGTTAATAGGTGATTCAACAAGAAAAACTTATCTATTTGGTTCTTAGTTTGTTGAATTGGTATGCTTGCTAACCTTATACCCTTCCCTTTATTGGTTTACCTATTAAGCTATTGGTTTAATATTCCAATTCCAACTGATACATGCCTCTGATACATCCTAATCCTGATACCCCCTAGTCAATTTTGACTCTCATGTGATTTGACACATGTTAGTCAAGTGAATTTCCTGTGTACATTATCATTGTAGCATCTAGATGTAATCCCGGATACCCCACCTTGATACTTTCACATGCCAACATCCAGGTCCCATATCCTAGCCATATCTGTTTATTTGCTTCATCTGTAATTTAGTTTTGGGACAGGTTACTTGGTATGCCTCTGCACTCATATATTGCTAAGGCTGAACTTACATTGATGCTAACCGATACCCCCACGCTATTGGCTACTGTTGTAAGCAAACTGAGACATGAAGGAAAATACTAACTCTAATGCCTATGCTCTGCTACACAGACATATAGGGACTGCTGTCCCAAATACTGTTGTCCCAAATACTGATGTCCCAAATAGCAAGGTATTTTTGCTATTATCTATGTCCAACCTGCTATTGTACCTCACAACAGTTATTCCTCTCTTTCTTTTTTTTCCCTTATTCGATGGCAGGCTCCTTATTTACTGTATTCAATCGATGGCAGGCTCCTTATTTACTGTATTCAAGACATCACACATGCTCCCATCTTACCCACACCTAGATGATACTAGGTTGTTTTCCTGACACAAGGATCCGATACCCAACTCCTACAAGTCTTCCTTGATGCCCTGCAATACGCAGAACATGTGAGGACATGATTCAGTCTGTAGTTAAATTCTGGCAGTACTTAAACTTATATAGGTATTTGTGTGTTTGGCTCTACCAATTCTGACTTGCCCACACCAAGTGGTTACTTGCAGTCCTATTTGGCATTGCTAGAACATGTGGTTCCCACGTACTCACTTCTGAATTTAAGGTAACTGAATTCCCTATAGTCCTTATGGAGAAATCTCTATTCTTGTGCTGTCTTATGGCTAACACGGTTTTGGTATCTAGTTATGCGTACCTATAGCATATACTAATTTGTCTATGGCCCATTCTACAGTTAAGGACAGATGTAACTGTCCATGTATGTAACTAGATCCATGCTAACTTACCTATCCCACTCTTCCTATCAACCTTCTGTTTTAGGCTGCTACATTTACTTGGGAGGTGTTGACTGATACATGAATATGTATCAGTATCACTGACTCTCGAGTGTTTTCCCCCAAAACTGAACCCGCTTCTTCGATACATAAAGTATGTATCAGTCCCACAGCTGACCATTAGCTAGGGACTCCCACGACTCTTGATTCTTGGACTAGCTTCTCTCTCTACTTATGCTCTGGTATTCATAGGCCTGTTCTCGAGTCCTAATACCCTTAAACGTCTACTGCAACTTCTAATCCTTACTCTCTTTCCTAATGTTTATCCCATGCCTTGCTAATTACTCTTATTCAGTAGACGCAATGTACAGACTGATATCAATCGATATCAAATATCCTACTAGGTTTTAACTACTGTCCCCATCCCCTGTATGTCCATTCTTATTTTCCAGATACCCATGTGTCATATCAAGGTATCCATATTGGTACAACATCGAATATGAGGCCAGGTATCTCTCGGATACAAACAGTGGATATGGTACCAAATATCCATCTGATACTCGAAATAGATGCTAAAGTTTATATAGTGACCTGATACTCGAAATAGAGACGGAGAATAAAACATCAGCAGTAATAGTAGTAATACTATTGTCGAGTAGGTCCCAGGTGCCAGATTAAAGTTCTGGTCTGAAAGGGCGGGGTTCAAATCAACTTCCTACGATCCATACGAGGGCACAATCCTATCCTTGAACCATGATTCGATTTCCCTTTTGCCAGAACACCTAAGACTTTGATACTTGATATGAACCCCTATACTGATTCACGATATGGAGTTAGTGTATCCATTTCCAGGTCCTTGAAGACTTGGCAATAGCCGAGCACGCTCAACAATATATGGACACACATTATATATGACAGATACTTGAATGTATCTGCTGCTAAACGATATAGGAAGATACCCCATGCTAACTGATATATGAGAGCATCTCAGGTTACTCGATACTTAAAGGTTCAACCCATAGATGTTAATACTCTCTCAGACTTCTTCCTTGTAATCTTAACCTGTATCCTATCTTGTGGTGGTTAGATCCGTTTTAGATTTGCCAAATAAGAACAACAGTACACAGTTATCAATGGTTTCTTAGAGACGTTGAAACAAATACCTATACTCTTTTCAGACTGAATTTCAATAATAAACTCACAGTAGTAAGAGATGGTCAATTGGAGAGTAGAATTACATGTTGAAGAATCATATGTTTCCTCTTCTCCGCAATACTCAGAGGCTGCTCTTTCGACTTGAAGAACATAGGAGGGCGGCAGAGCTTCTAGGGTTTACAGAGGGAGTAGGATCGGCTGCCATAATTATATATATATATATATATATATATATATATATATATATATATATATATATATTGGAAGAAAGGTAAATTTTATTCCAAAGCAACTCAGTAATCGTACAACATACAATCAGAGTGGGACTCCCACTCCTCAAGACCTCATAACAT
The DNA here is from genome assembly GCA_029216955.1 of Iris pallida. Taxonomy (NCBI): domain Eukaryota; kingdom Viridiplantae; phylum Streptophyta; class Magnoliopsida; order Asparagales; family Iridaceae; genus Iris; species Iris pallida. Next base: position 10,019 of record JANAVB010018283.1, on the reverse strand, counting down.
TTACATCAAATTTGATATTATGAAGCATGCCCACCAGAGGTGTAACCAGTCCCTCGAATATCCGACGGTTTCGTTTCCGCTAGAATGCCAGACCGAAACAGCCAGACGAATCCTGGCAGTCCGGAACCAGTCAGCCCCTCTACCTCTACTATCGTGGATCACCGTAATGATGTCCCCAATACTCTGCCCGGAGTCACATCCACCTAATAATCTACTCTGCTCTTTCCAGATCTGCCAAGCCAGGTCTCACTCAAAGAAGATGTGACTGATAGATTCTTGCTCCAGACAGCATAACACACACTTGGGATCTGGTACCGGCACTCCAAAAGAACTCAACCGATCTCTAGTAAGAAGTCGACCCAGTAGGAGCTTGTAAATACAGAGCTACATCTCCCTGGCCAGACCCTTGCACCATACAAACTCGTAATCAGGACTCTGAGGAAAAGCACGCCGGATGAGATTGTAGCAACTCTGGAAAAGGAACTCCCTAGTACCCGTAGACACACCCGGTGGCTCCCAGATCCACCGATCTGCAGGCAAGTCCAGATCAATGTCAATAGAGCTAATGATCTCTCCCAGCTCCGCGGTAAATTGATAAGACTCTGGACTCCACTCCCCATCGTAGATGATCCGACTACACGTCAGGCCCCGCCTGTCCTCCTGGTGAGTTTGAGCCCCCCTGATGTCCAATAACCAGCACCGATCTATCCAGGGATCTCGCTAGAGGTCCGTTCCAGACCCATCCTTTATGACCCTCCTGATAGCAGACTTAAGAACCCCCCTATATCTCAGGACATTCTTGAACGTGACTGAATGATAGTTGTCAGTAGTACACGTCCAAAAATTGCCCTGCTTCACATATCTGCTATGTATCCAGGCAGCCCAGGGAGACCCCCCGTTTATGAATTTTTATGCCATCTTAAGCGCAGAGGCCTCCCGAATCTCTAGCAACGGCCTAAGCCCCACTCCACCCTCCTTTCTGGGTCGACAGAGCTGTTCCCAAGAAATCGCATACATCCCCCCTTTCCAAATAAAGTCTGCACAGATCCGATCCACTTTCCTAACAGTGGCGGTAGGAAAAGGGATGGATTGTAGCCAGAAATGTGCTATAGCTGTAATCACAGACCGTACCAGTTCAATGCGTCCTCCAAAGGACAATTCCGAGGCTTGCCAACCTTCCACTCTCCTCTGGACGTACTCCACCAAGCTATGGCAATCCTGATCCCGTGCATAGTTGATCGTGAGGGGCACTCCTAAATAGCGCACTGGAAGATCACTTCTCTCAATACCCAGCACGTCAGCCCGCTCCTCCTTCTGGGAACATGAGGAACTGAAGTAAACCCGACTTTTCTTCCTGTTCAGCTGAAGACCCGAGAGGGAATGCAACTCTCCCATAATCTCTGCAAGCGCCTGCATACCCTCCATCGAAGGCTGGATAAATACCAAGAGATCATCAGCATATATGAGGTGGGTGACTGGGGGATCCACCCTCCGGAACAGTGGTACCAGCCTTCCACGGTGTACTGCAACATCCATCAGGCATGTGAAGTATTCCATCACAATCGTGAACAGGTAAGGAGACAGGGGGTCCCCTTGTCGAAGCCCACGGTTGCTCTGGAAATACCCATAGGGGATGCCCTGTATGAGAACCGAGAAAGTGGGGGACGTGATGCACTCCCGGATCAGGCCAACCCAATGGTCCCCAAAATCTATGGCAGACAACAGATGGCAAAGGAAGTCCCGGTTGACCATGTCGTACGCCTTCCTCAGATCCAGCTTCACGCAAGCCTTCTCCCCTCCAGGTTTGTTGAAACCTCCCACCATCTCATGGGCCAGAAGACTGTGCTCAGCAATCGACCTCCCCTTGATAAATACAGCCTGGTTCGGAGAGACCAAGTCCTGCATGATCCCCTCCATACGCCGGCACATAAGGTGCGTAATTATCTTATAAAGATAATTACAGCACGCAATAGGTCTGAAGTCCGCCAGCGCTGTCGCTCCCTCCTTCTTAGGCACCAAGGTCAGGAAGGTATGGTTCAGCTCTTTCAACAGCTTCCCTTTGGTGAAGAATTCCTGGACCACCTCCAAAACCTGATGCTTCAGGGTGTCCCAGTGGCGTTTGTAGAACCCGCTGCTAAAACCATCCGGGCCCGGAGCTTTGTTAGGATCTTTCAGCTTCACAATAGCTTCCACCTCCTCCAATGTAACAGGAGCAAGCAGAATGCTATTCCCGTACTGAGTCACCAGTCTCTTTGTATTAATCTCTGGGAACACAGACAAGTAGTCAGACTGAAAATACAACTCAGAGTAATACCTGACCGCCTCGCCCTGTATCGCAGCCGGTTCTCCCACAAGATTGCCATCCACATCCAGAAGTCGGGAAATGTGATTCCTATGCTGCCTGGTCTGAATGACATCATAGAAGAACTTGGAGCACCGGTCACCGTCTTTGAGCCAGGAGCATTTGGCACGCTGAGCCGAGCTAATCTCCTTCTGCAACCGCAGGATGTCGACTTCTGCAATCAACTCCTTCTCTCTGGCCGCCAAGTCCCCATTAAGCATGTCAGCCTGCATGTCTTCCTGGATAGCCCGTAGTTCCACCTCTTTATCTTCTAAGGAGGTCTTCGGCAGCCCCTTCACCCATCTCCGAAGGGCATGCTTCGTGGCCTTGAGACGACGAACAAACCGGAACTGAGTCGTCCCCTTCTGTCCACTATCATGCCCCTCTGTGATAGCCTCCAGGTAGCCCTCCGAGAGATACCAACTGTTGTTGTATCTAAAAGGACGGGACTTCCCAGGGGACCGACAAGTGAAGCCAATCCGGATGGGGGAAAGATCACTCGTCCCAGCAGCCAGGCCCTCCGCCGAAGTATTAGGGAAATGACGAAACCATTTCCCATTACCCAGAGCTCTATCAAGCTGGCACGCAACCCTATTCTGAATAGCTTTGTTATGCCAAGTCCAGATGAAGCCAGAGCGAGACAAACCCTGGAGCCCTGTCTGGAGGAGACATCTCTGAAAATCATAAAGGATAGAGTCTGGAACTGGCCGACCTCCCACCTTCTCCCCTCGGTGTAGAAGGGCATTGAAGTCCCCAATCATCAGAAGAGGAAGGGCCGCCGAATCTGCTGCAGCTGCGACCCGGAAAATGTTACTCCAAAGGGATTCCCTTCTCCGTCTGTCGTTGTGACCGTAGACTGCCTCCAATAAGAACCGAAAGCCACCTTTGTTTGAGAAAGAAATAGCAATCAACTGCACCGTCATCAGGAGAAAATCTCCATCCCAGGTCTTCGAGTTCCATCTAACCCAAATCCTGGCCATGTCGCATAGAGCCAGGTTGTGCAGTTGGGCCCAATTGGATGGAGTCCTACGAGCAAGAGTCTTTTAACCTTTAATCTTAGTTTCTAACAGGACAGAGATGTCACATTTCTCTCTGAGAAGCACCCTACAAATCTCTCTCCACCTTCCTAGCAAACACGCCCCCTCACATTCCAGGCTATGATAGACATTAATTAATGAGAGAAGGGATCCCCTGAAAAACACCCAGATCGGCACCTGGGGAACGTGCCACATCCGTCGCTAGAAGATCCTCCTCCATTCCCATCGGAATGGTCTGCTGTGGGTTGGCCTGAGAGAGAACCAATGTCCAGGAAGGATTGTCAACACACACAGCCTCCTTTCTGTCCATCGAGAGCATCCCCTCCCTGGAGGGACCGTCGCTCAGCGGCCCGACGGCACGTCTCTTCCTACAGTAAACCTGACCCTCACCCGAACCTCCACCGCCTCACACCACGATCCCCGACGCCGCCATACCTCTCGTAACAATACTACTCTGCCCTTGGGAAGTGGACATCGCCCCACTCATATGGGCAAGTTGAGTGGAGACAATGAGGCTAGTCCCACCCTCACTCACTGGAATTGTATCCTCTCCCACCAAGGCCTCCTCGCCGTTGTCAACTCTAAAATCAATGTCATCGGGAGAATCTGGAGCCTCACTTCGGGGGTTAGCAGGCTCCACATGATGTCCGGCCGCCGAACAAGCACTGGCCAGATGCCCGAAATAAGAGCACCTAGTACAGGTAGGTGGAACCCATTCGTATTCTATCCTCTGGGTAAGCACCTCTCCAGACGTGATCTCATACTCTACCACCTCCGGTAACTCCTCCCCAGCACGGATCTCCACAAAAATCCTGGCATATATCAACCTCGACCGAAAGGCAGTGGCTTCGTCCGCCTTGATCGGGGTGCCCACCAAGCTCGCCAGTCGCATCAACAACGGAATACTCCAAAACCGGACAGGGAACTCAGGGAAGCGAATCCAGACGGGGATGGCATTCAGGACTTCCCGCTTACAACGAAGCTCCGGTGTCCACTCCTTTAGAATGATAAGCCTGCCATCAAACGTCCAGGGTCCGCCTTGGAGTATCCTAGCGACATCCTCCGCGAGTCCGAACTTCACATAATAGAAGCCGTTTTCACGGGCAAAGAACTCCATACTCCCCTTAGGCTGCCAGATACGTGCAACATACCCCCGAATCTGTCCGTAGAAAGGCTTGTTGCCTAGGACATACAGGACAAGGGTATTCTTCCAATAAGCTGACACCTTTTCAGTCTCCTCCGCGGGGAACGAGGCCCGGAAACCCCTCCCCGCCTTGATCGGCGACATGAACTCCATCGATGTGGGGCTTTTCGGCCCCACAGGTTTGCTGATCTCAGCCCAGGACCGTCCAGCCGGCCGAGAAGTCATCCCATGAGGCCTGGGAGCAACCTCCGGCCTGGATGGGCTAGCTCTCGGAACCCCGAAATCCACCACCTTACCCTTCCCTTTGTCCGCCGCGGTCGCCTTTGGCCGCCAGCCTACCGATCTTCCAGCTGTCCCTACGTGGCCACGAGCAGAAGACCTCGCCCCTGATCCGCTCTGATGACTGTCAGTCGGGTGCCTATCCCACACCTGGCCCTGACCACCTCCTGCCTTCCCCCCGGACTTCGCCACTCGACGGCGCGTAACCGTTGTCCAGTCTCCTCCATCCGTCTGGTTCCCCTGGGAACTAGAACCAGCACCTAATTCGAAAGCCGGGGCAGTAGATTTCCTCCGAGATGTCGTAGGCCGTGGAACCATATCTGCCCCCTTTCCGAAAGGGTTATGCGCTGCAGCCACAACCCAGGGGGGTCGCCTGCCACCCTCGGGATCAGACCCGTCCCCCTCCGCCGGAGGGGGCGCCACCACCACCAGCCCGTCCCGGGGGTCTAGCCGACCCCCCCACCTGTATGTCCGCCACCCTCCCACCGCCAGGGGGGTCGCCTGTACCGCCGGTGACCGGCGCGCCACCTGGCCGGCCGCCACCACCGTCGGTCAGCCCGTCCGGGACCTTTCTGCCCCCCCCGCCAGTAGGGGGGCCTCTGCCCGCGCTAGCCGTCCGGTGGGTCTGGCCGACCCCTCCGCCTGCACATCCGCCACCCCTCCACCGCCAGGGGGTCGCCTGCACCCGGCGCACTACCCGGCCGGCCGCCACCACCGCCGGTCAGCCCCTGGGCGGGGGGCGCCAGGGTCCCAAGTCTAGGAAACCCTAGCCGCCCTCGCGAGAGCCTGTTCGCCCGATCCTTTCATCTTTTTTACAGCTATATATATATATATATACATATATATATATATATATATATATATATATATATATATATATATATATATATATATATGGTGCTTGCTCTCTCAGGAAGAGATAGAGAGGTTTGGATTGGAATGAATCAATTTGAATTTTGAGATGATCTCGGCTACAAGGGAGTCCATGAGGAATCAGCTAGGAATAGAATTTGAATTGCAAAATTCTCCCTGGGCCCCTCAATAAAAGATTTTACAAACCTATCTTCTAATGCTAAGTCCATTGTATACATACTTATTCCCTATAATTAAATCTCTAGATATAAATATATTAGTTTAAAGTATCTAAAATCCAAAGTCACCACCTTGGGAAAAATAATATATAATGAAAAAAATTATTTTCAAAAAAAAATTCAGAATGGGAGTTTACAGCAGTCGTACCCTGCTTAGTGGGACAACGTCGTCTATGCTCCCAAATACGATCCGCAGACGCTTACACCTTATGAAGGGAAGGGGTCTCCCCGACAATACTTGAGGTACTTTGCCTCAGTAACGGGGCACCTGCCAAAGGAAGATGCCCTCATGTCCAACATATTCATAGGAGCCCTGCAGGGGTAGCCTATGAGTGGTTCTGCAGTCTCCAGGACGACTGCATCTCATCCTTTGAAGACCTGAAGACTCGGTTCATGGACCGATTCTACGAAGGAGGCATGGATATGACCATGTCGACCCTCATGGAAATTGTCCAGAGGGAGAAAGAGCCTGTCCGCGTATACATCGAGCGCTTCCACCAGACAGCCCTCAGATTACCACCCGGCATGTCCGAGCCCATGCTTATGGACTCCTGCCGCAAGAACATGCTGCCCGCTATAAAATTGTGGCACAATGCTCCCTGTACGGAGTGGACGCCTTTCATTACAGAAGTGGATGCCGCACAAAGGAAAGCCCAGGACGCGCAGCTCCCGGGCTATACTTTCCCGCACCCGAAGACAAGGGGTATCACGCCCCAGAACCAGAATACTGGAGAGCGGAGGCAGACATAGCCAGCTACGTATAATGAAATGGGATCCACTCCACTATACGTCACGGCTGTCTAGATATATGAGGGTTTATCTACAAGCCATCAGTCTCCTATGGTCAATAACAAGCCTAGTGTCTCAATCACAAGCAAATAAGTAAATATTACAAGATGTAAGATCACCAAATATACAATAGTAAGGCGTCCCAAATATTACATATTCAGCTGATCATGAAGCTAGTCGTTACAAAATGTGAGGACTAGCAAGAGTTTAGTCATACATGATCAACCCTAGGTTGCCAATCATGTTACAGCCCATAGGCAGACAGTAAGTAAAAATGTACACGAGCTAACACTTGTTCGGCGGCTAAATGCCTCAAAAGAATAATTTTACAATAGAGTGGAAGAGCCAAAAAAAACCCACTCGTTGCCAAGATTCCTTCTAGTGGTCACCATCTAGCTGAAAAGTCGGTAGATCCTCTGGTGCTGCTCCAGTATCTGGCCATACAAAACCAGCTGGGTTAGACCCCAGAAAGAACAAGTGCCACAAAAGAGGCTTCACTTAGGAACTAAAACCAGCAAATTAGCGCAAGAATATAATTACATAATAAAAGACAGTAATTAAGGAAAGCATGACGGGTGATATACGATGAGATAACCATGGGACTATTCAGATAACCAGGTTACAATCCGTAAACCAAACAAGGACCGGGGTTGTAACCCTTCGTCTGAACAGAACTTGGTTTCTTCCACCATTTATCGGCAAGATAAAATAAGAAATCGGGTCAAGTAACAATCTTGTACAGGATCAAGACAAGACTAGACTGATTATTCCTCATCCAACAATCACGGCCAAGCAAAGAATACGGCTTGATACTTTAACTAACTAGGGTTATCACAGGCCTAGTTACTAGCAAGATGCAAAAAGATTTCCAAGTCCAGTTACCCGCCTGCTGCTACCTGAGTGACCCCAGCAAAAGAAAATAAGTATAGCAGACACACTGCAGTAAGCTACATGTGTCCTAAAGAGGTGCCCCTCTCGACGGCAGGATGAAAATATGCTCATCATGACAGATAGCTCCAAGTCCCATGTATATATATAAAAGGCTGGAATCAAAGGGGCAACAGGTAACTGAGAAAGTCTCTTCATGAACTACTGTATTATTCTAGTTATTAGCCTTAGCCATTTACAGTAGGTACCCCTGACCGTGGTACTCAAGGGTCCCTGTCCTAGACATGATGCAAGACAAGATGGGTTCATTTGTACAAGCACAATCGTCCACGGTGTCCAGGCCATTCAATCTTGTCGTGTCATGTTAGCCGTCGCAATAGCATTTCGAGAAATATATCATGTCAGGTTTATCATGTCAAGAGTGCGCCACATCGGACCACTATCAAGTTGTCATGTCAAATCTATCATGTCAAGTCTATTTGTCAGGAGTGCACCACGGCGGGTCACTATCATGTCATGTCAAAAGTGTACCACAACGGGTCACCATCGTGTCAGAAAACACACTTAAATTAATAGCACAAGCATATAAGTGGTAATTAAATAATAATATAATATATATTCTTGAAGCCAAGGAGAAACTCTACAACTTTCATGTTGGGAGTGGGAAGAAATTCTGACCACAATTCAGGCAAATAAAATATTTAAACAATCAAAGTGGACCCCATGCGGCCCAAAAGTGGGAAAACATACATGCGGCCAAAGAGAGTGGGAGGCCACCCATGCGGCCAACCAAAGCTTATGCGGCCAGAAAATAACTGAAGGGGGCCATGCGGCCAGCAAGAAATATTTATGCAACCAGAAAAGTCAAGGAGAGAGGAACCCGCAATAAATGCAAGCTTCCACTCAAGCAAAAGAAAGGACACGTGGCCACTCAAGTACTGGGGTCATGTGGCCCAACAATTAATGCAGTAAGAAAAGGTTCACGTGAACCATTTAAATATTGGTTCACGTTGCCAAGCAATGATGACAAGTATTATAATATATCATGCAAATACATGCAGCTCAAGAAAAGCCATGCGGCAAAAAATATCTAATTGTGGCCAAGTAGTAAAAGTGCATGCGGCCAGAAATATTAAAGCGATATGCGGCCAGAATGTTTGTAAGCATGCGGCCAAATCTAATACTCCATGCGGCCAAGAATTGCTGAATGCTATAGCACCTGCGGCCAGAGGGTTAAGCATGCAATTTATATATATATAAGCAAGCAAACTTGCTTATGCATGCAAGTACAATATATAAGCAAGCAAACTTGCTTATGCATGCAAGTACATGCAACAAAATTCGCATGCGGCCAAGGGAGCTTGCACAAGCAAGCAAGCAAAATGCTACAGCAATGCATTAACTTCTAATACATTTAATGCTAAGGGTGCTAATGCAAATATTTAATATATAGGCCATGCACTAATATACAAAGTCTACGTGACCATGCATTCTTTTAGTGCATGCAAAGTCATAATATAAATACTACATGCGGCTATTATTACTCCCATATGCGGCTCACAAAATTCCCATACGGCTGAATACTTCAGAGAATGCATTTAGAATATACATTAAAATATTGTATGCATTAAAATATACATTAAAATAATACATACATATGTGGCTGACTGCTAAGGCCATATGCGGCTGGAAAATACAAGACAATTAATTAAATGGCCATGCAATTAATGCATGCTGGCAAACGTTGAAAAATGGCCATGTGGCCAAGGCAATAAATTAATGCTCATGCGGCTGGATTTGTCCATGCGACAGGGAAGAACACTTGCCGCATGAAATAGTCATGCGGTCAAGTACTGTTCTTCTCCTCCACTTCCGAGAAGAAAAACACCATAAAGCCATACTTCCAAGCTCCATAATTCCATCATCCAGAGTCCAAATCCGAACTTCTATAGGTCAAAATAGGGTAGAACGAAATTATCTACAACATGAAACCATCAACTAAAAAAATATGCAAGTCTGATAGATCAAAATTCATGAGAACCGAAAATACCACCAAAATTAGATCTACAAGAAATTAACCATAGAAATAAAAAATGCTAAGTACTAAAGGGTGTTAGAAACGATGAGGAAGACATTGGAACAATAAAAATAGACTTCCTCCATGAAGCAAGGTGCACTTGCCTAAGCTCTCCACTCTCTCAGGTTGGTAGAAAAGAAATGGTGGGGAAGAAGAAAGTTAATATGGAGAGAGAAAGGTGTGGTGGGATATTTAATGAAGAGGGTGGTAGGGGGAGTGGTTTCCACACAAATCGAACCAAGCCAACAAGCCGAACCGAACCAAGATGAACCAATCAATGAAATGCCAAATAAATCAAACAGGGAGACATGCAATACGGTTCAAAATACGTACACGTATTCCAAATACGTAATATGAGATATGGGCATTACAA
>JANAVB010018281.1:0-24952 GCA_029216955.1 Iris pallida | reverse complement strand
TCATGTTGCTCTTCGGCTTCTTTCTCTCTGTATATATTTTTTCTCTGATAGTGTATATCTCTCCTTATCTCTCTCTCTTCTCTCCTTCTTTTTTTTTCGCAAGGGAATGGCACCCTGCTATTTATAATAGTGGAGGGGCATCATTATTTGGCTGATTACCCATTCTCAAAGTGGCGGCGGCCTGATGCTTAATCAATCTAGACCATTTATTTTAAGCGTGAAGGATCTGGGCCATAAATGGGGATAGCACTAAATCTTGCGAATAATTAATGCTGATTGCTTTAAATCTTCATGATTGGTCGTGTAGCTTGGATCTCTCACCACGTGTCCCATTGGCTTGAGTATGAATGATATGACCTGATCTCATTAATTATGAGGATAACGCTAAATATGGTCATTGGGATCTGGTAAATCTTTGTATATCATAATCATCTTTGCTACGAGCTGTCAAGTCTGGGGGATCATTGAATCTCTGCCACGTGTCTTAATGATGGACTCTGCCAAAGTCGCATGACATCCATGAACCGCATGAGACAGCGTCTGGGCGAGCCGCATAGGTATAGTATTTGCGAGCCGCATGGGATGGCTTCTTGGTGAACCGCATAAGTGTAGTAATCGCGTGCCGCATGGGATGGCTTCTTGGTGAGCCGCAGGAAGACGACTCTTGCCAGCCGCATGAAGTTGTTCTTCAAGTGAGCCGCATGGGAGTAGCCACATGGCAATCTCGGATCATGTTAGAGATTTTCTCCTATTTCCCAAGAATCTGTCATTATGACAGGTCTATTATGACACTTCATGTCAGAGCCGTCAGCTGTCAAATCATGGCAGAGCATTAAATAAGCACACTGCTCGATGGCCAGCTGTGTAAAGGAGTCTCGTGGGTACACGTGGCATTGAGCTGCGTATCTCTGTGAGCCGTATGTACTTTTTGAACCGCATACGGCTGGGGAACTCTTTGAACCGCAGGACTGTCTCCATGTGAACCGCATGGACTCTCCTGTTCGAGCCACATGAGACTAAGAGTCTCTCTGAACCACATGGGACTGCTCTTGTATGAGCCGCATGGGGTTCTCCTGTTCTGAGCCGCATAGATCATCGTTCTGATATTTTCCCTGCTTCTACAAGACCCCCTTCAAAGTTTTCAATTTGCAAAATTGAAATACTTTGAATAAGAAACATGGCCTTTGGTTGACCGCATAGATGATTCAGCCGCGTGGATTTGTCTGGCCGTATGTGCTGTAAGACCGCATAGACTTTTTGCCACGTGTCCTAGCCACGTGTGCAAATCTTCTTCATTAAATGCCCTTGATTCGCCACCTCTTGGAGGGATCCCAAGGGTCAGTTTTGTTTTGACCGAAGCGGTTTATTCTTTTAGGCGACGCGTGGATCGAGGCATCTGTTTGATTTTTCGAGCCTCCTTCGCCTATAAATAGGAGTAATTTTATTCTTTGAGGGTTTCTTTACCTTCTCTCTTTTGCTCGAACTTCTTGTTGTCGACTTCCTCTTCGTCTTCTCCTATCAGCGATCGGCAATGGCTCCCAAGAGAACTGCTGCTGCTACGGGCAAGAAGGCCGCGTCATCTTCTGTGGCGGCGAAGGACAAGAAGGCCGCGTCTTCATCGACTGCGGCGGCGAACGTGGCGGCTCCTCCAACGGCTGGCGTGCCTGTTTTTCACCCAGACGTTCACCCGCCTATTGCTGGTAGGATCATCAATATGAACTGCCATGGCTACGCCGCATATCTTATGCGCGAGCCTATATTCCCAAGTATGCTGTGTGTCCGACTCATATTCGGGCCGCATGGGATATGACCCAGGCCTGAGCCGCATGAAAGTTGTTGCATAACTACTTCATCATCAGGGCCGCATAAGCTCATCTGGACCTGGACCGCATGAGCTCTTTCAAACTGAGCCGTATAAGCTTATTTCGAACTGAACCGCATAAGATTGTTTGAACTGGACCGCATAAGCTCATCCGTGCTGGACCGCATAAGCCTGTTTCGAGCCGAACCATATAAGCTTTTTCGAATCGGATCATATCCACATATGCTCCTTTCGAACCGCATAAACTCATCTGCACTGAGCCGTATAAGTTTATTTCGAGCCGAACCGCATAAGCTTATTCGAACTGAACCGCATGGGCTCTTTCAAATTGAGCCGCATAAGCTCATTTGGACTGACCTGTATGAACTCTTTTAAACTGAGTCGCATGAGGCTATACTGAGCTAAGCCGCATAAGCATCACGTAGTTTTTGTGTTTCAGCTATCTTTTTTGACTTGTTTCTTTTGCTTTATCTTCAGTAATTTTTTTTTTGTGTAAGGGATGTGATCCCAAATGATGTAGTACTTTGAATCTTGAATAAATGAGCATGTTTCAACTCATCTTCTCTTTCTTGTACTTGTAGTGTTCGTGGAACTGGACTTGCTGGGGGATTATTTGTGGACCTGTTACCCTAGGCGTAACTTGGTTTTAGGTATGGATAACAGGTTTGGACAGGATGTCCGGAACAGCCATGGCAAAGTGGTCACGGATATTCTCGGTGTTTTAGGAAAAAGAATGCCGTAGAGCAGCTGGGCTCCCGGGGCATGGTGAGGTGGTGGATTTATGCTAAGAAGCTTAGCAAAGGATATTTGTGGACCTATTATCCTTGGCGTACCCTAGTCCAGGATACGGATAATGGGATAAAAGGAAACCAACATATTTGCTCAGAGGTTATGAGGACATAGCAAGCATGAGGGTTTTATCGTGGAATCTTCCTGCTCAGAGGTAATGAGAACATGGCAGGGGGGACTTCACGGAAGATGTTCGTGGTCAACATAGGACATTTGTGGTCAACAGAGGACATTTGTGGACCTATTATCCTTGTAGTACTCCTGTTGTGGGTACAGATAATAGGTTGAAAGGGGACCGACATACTTGCTCAGAGGTAATGTGGACATGGCAAGCATGAAGGTTTCTTCGACGGAGCCTTACCACTCAGAGGTAATGAGGACATGGCAGGATTGGGCTCAATGAAGAGGGGGTACATAGAACGACTCAGAGGTAGGAGAACGTGGAAGTTCTATGCGAGGGGGCGGTTTGTTTTTGGTGGAAGTGAAAACGACTCAGAGGTAATGAGGACATAGCCGTTTTTTCGAAAATTTGTGGATCGATTACCCTTTTTTGTGCACTGGAAGCACGGGTAGTGGATCATGAGGGAGGATCTCTTCCAGGAAGAAAGTTCAGAGGTATAATCAAATGTGACTTACTATCTGAAAGAGTGACCGAAATGTGAGTTCAGAGGCACCAGCAGGTACATAACTCGGTAATTTAGAATATTGAGAAAGTGTGAGTTCAGCGGCACCAGCGGGTACATGACTCGATAATCTGAAGGGAACGTGGAGGTGAGTTCCGCGGCACCAGCTGGTGCATGACTCGATAATCTGAAATATTGTGGATGTGAGTTCAGCGGTACCAGCGGGTACATGACTCGAAGATCTTGGAGAGAATATCGTTTAGACATAATATTTCTTCAGGAACTTGCCGTTGACGGGCAACATGAGCAAGTCTCCATTTTGTTTTGCGAGGCGGTAGGCACCGTTGGAGAATACTGTTTCAATGATAAATGGGCCTTTCCACTTTGGCTGGAATTTGTCGACGGTCTTGTGAGTCATGACCATCGGCCTCCGGACTGCCAAGACGAGATCGTCCACCTGGAATGTTCTGATTTTGACTTTCTTGTTGAAGGCTCCAGAGATGCGTGCTTGGTATAGCTCAATTCGTTGCTGAGCTAAGAGGCATTTTTTATCTAGTGCCTCCAATTCCTGTAGCCGACGATGGTGGTTGTCATCTGTTGTCAATTGATGTGTGAGGGCGACACGTAGTGACGGGATCTGAGTCTCCATTGGGAGGACTGCCTCACTCCCGTATACCAGGGAGAATGGTGTATTCCCGATGGCTGTTCGGACCGTGGTGCGATAAGCCCATAAGCATTCGTCGAGCTTCTCGTTCTAGTCACGTTTGTTGGAGGAGACAAACTTCTTGAGGAGTTTGATGATTGTTTTGTTGAATGCCTCTGCCAACCCGTTCGCTGTCGGGTTGTATGGTGTCGAAGCGACATTCTGAATACGGTGCTTATCGCAGAACCGATAGAATACGTGGCTTACAAACTGTGGACCAATATCATGGTTGATCCTTCGTGGCAGTCCGAAGCGGTAGATGACGTGATGCTTAAGGAAGCTGATCACGTTTGAAGTCTTAACTTCGGCGAGTGGGACAGCTTCCGCCCATTTGGAGAAGTAATCAGTGATCGCAAGTATGAAGCGATGTCCTCGGAAGGAAGGTGGGGTGATTGGACCAATGATATCCATTCCCCATGCTTCGAATGGCCAGGACGCCACTGTCGGATGTAGAAACTCGGACGGTTGGTGAATGAAGTCCGCGTGGACTTGGCAGGCTTTGCATTTTCTAGCATAATCTATCGCATCTGCCACCATTGTGGGCCAATAGTAGCCCATTCGGCGAAGATGATCTTACAATTTAGGACCGGGCTGGTGGGCCCCACAGACACCGTCATGAGCTTCTCGTACGGCTTCTTTGGCTTCTGCGTTTGACAGACACCGAAGCAGTAATCCGTCGTAGGAGCGGCGATACAGCATTTTTGTCTCTGTATCGTAGAAGAATCTGAGAGAACGCCTTCTGATGGAAGTGGCTTCCTTTGGGTTCTCGGGCAGGATGTCGTAGACGACGAAGTCGATGAATGGTTATCTCCAATCTGGGGCATCATCGATTGTCTGTGCGGAATAACTCGCCACGAATTGCACATTGTTTTTGGGACAGACCAGTTCGTGGCCTATCACATCCACTGATTGGCGATCATAATTCGGAACTGCTAGGGAAGCGGCAAGACCGGCTAAGGCGTCCGTTTCGATATTTTGGAGTCTGGGGACATGTTCGATGAATAAACCCTCGAACGACGAGATGATGTTAATCGCTATTTGGTGATAAGGGATAATGTCTTCGTGGCGGACTTCGTATGAGCCCCAGATCTGATTGACGATTAGTTAGGAATCGCCGTATGCTTCAAGGTATTCTACCTCTAGCTCTTTTGCAAGTTGGAGGCCAATGACCAGAGCGTTGTACTCGGCCACATTGTTAGAGCAGGGCTCGGTGAGGGAATAAGCTCGGTTAATCACCAATCCGAAAGGAGAGATTAGCACTACCCCGACTCCGACGACTATATTGCCTTTAGACCCGGTCCTCGAAGCACCGTCGAAGAACATTCGCCATATATCATCGTGAGAGGTTGCATGCGAGTCGGCGACCTCATCTGGGATCTCTTCATATATCCTGGAGGATTCCGAGCCTGGGTGGGCTGCTAAGAAGTCTGCTAGGGCTTGACCTTTGACTGCCTTTTATGGGACGAAGATCATATGATAAGGGGACATCAATATTGCCCATGTAGCGAGGCGAGAGCTGAGTGCCCCTGGTTTAGTCATAAGGACCCTGAGAGGGTTGACTCGTGAGATTACATGTATCGTTTGTCCGGTGACATAGTGTCGCATTTTCTGAATGGCGAATACCAGGGCGAGGCATTCCTTCTCCACAGCGGTGTATCGGTGCTCTGGCCCAATCATCATTCGGCTGAGGTAATATATGGCCTGCTCGTGGCCTGCGTCATTGTTCTGTGCCAGCAAAGCCCCGAGGGAGTGTTCCATTGCTCGTACATAGAGCAGGAATGGTTTTCCAGGAACCGGTGCTACCAAAATTGGAGGATTTGACAAATATTCTTTGATGCTGTCGAAAGCACGCTGGCATTCCTCGTCCCATACGAATGAGACTCCTTTCTTTATGAGGTGCGTGAATGGTCGGCATCGCCCGGAGAGGTTGGAAATGAACCTTCTAATGTAAGCTAGCCTCCCTTGAAGGCCTCTGAGTTCGCGGAGATTTCTCGGGGGACCCATCTCCATGATTGCTTTCGTCTTCTCAGGATCTACATGGGTACCCTGTGCGGTGATGATGAAGCCCAAGAACTTCTCGCTGGATACACCCAGAAAGGACTTCGTAGGGTTAATTTTCAAATTGTGCGCTCGCATTAGGTCGAATACCGTCCTTAGATCCTGCAGATGGTCTCCCTTGCTACGGCTCTTAACGGCTATATCGTCAACATAGCACTCCACTGTCTTACGTAAGTGGTCTCTGAAGATGATGCTCATGGCTCTTTGATATGTGGCACCAGCATTCTTTAAACCGAAAGGCATGACTGTGTAGCAGTACGTGCCAATCGGTGTTCGGAATGATGTATGCTTTTCATCGTTAAGAGATATTTTGATTTGGTTGTACCCCGAGAAGCCATCCATGAATGACATACGTTCGAAGCCGCAGGTATTGTTGATCATGATGTCTGTGATAGGAAGGGGGAATTCATCTTTGGGGCACGCCTCATTCAGGTTACGGATGTCGATGCAGATTCGAATCTTTCCATTCTTCTTGAGGACGGGTACTATATTGGCGACCCAATCGGGATGTTGCTTCTCACGAATGAAGCCGCTGGCTATCAGTTTGTTGACTTCGGCTTCGATCGCGTCTATGATGCCTGGGCGGAAGCGTCGCTGTTGTTGCTTGACTGGCTTCGCATCTGATCGAATGTTGAGTTTGTGAAGATCAATGTCGGGATTTAATCCTGGCATATCTTTATAGCTCCAGGTGAACACATCAATGTATTCTCTGACAAGTTCTAGCAGCGACTCCCGTTCTTCATCTGCTAGGATTTTGCTGACGAAAATTGGTTTTGGAGAAGATTCGCTGCCGAGATCCACTTGTATGACCTCATCTTCAGTAGGTGGTTCTCTCAGTTCGAACCGCTTTTCCCATTGTACGTCTAATTGCTGGGCCCACGGCTCTAGCTCGAGGATTTCGGGGATGTCTTCGTCTTCCTCGTAAGCGTCGGCGAATGCCATATTTACTGACATGACTTGTCTGAACACATCTTCGATGCTGGTATCTGAGTCGGAAGTTGGTGATCCGGTTGAATGTGACTGCCAGTCGCATTCTTTATCTGAACTTTCAGGGGTCGTAGTAGGCGTTACATACCCTAACCCGCATCGAGTTTTGCTATAATAGTTCCGTGGTTTGCCCGTCGGGACTGGCGGCTTCAAAGGTAATCGTCGCCCAGTGCCGTAGTTCAATCCTGGCATCGTCTCCAGATCATACCCTTGTTTTTGCATGAGATATTTGGATTGAGGGCTATAGAGATACAGAGGCAGTCTCCCGGCATCTGACCCGAGGTCGGCTTCTTCTATGGTGAGGGGATATGGGTTGTTCGTCCGGCCGAAGATGATCGGATGATCTCCTCCCTCGATTATTCGATAAGCGTCTTCTACTGGAGTAAGCCGGATCGCGGTGTACACATTTGTCACTTGTGTGTGTAGGTGAGTGCCTATATCGTATTCCATAGCGTACATTGTACATAGCTTATTGAGATCGGTGTAGTTCAAAGATAACCCTTTATTGATGAAGTAAGGTATCTTTTCTAGGAGGATTATATCATCAGCGGAGGGAACAACAGTGTGGGCAGCCACATACTTGGCTAGCTCCGGTTCCCCTTCGGCTACCCCCTGTGTGAACGAAGACTGAGAGGACGACCTGGGAAGCTTGATTGTCAGTAGTTCGGTTGATGGAGCAGAGCGTGGAGTTGTTGGCAGACTAGCGACCCCCAGTTTGGCATTTGATGTGGGGCGAGGAGTGGCTGGTTCGCTAGAAGCGTCAGACCTTGCATCGGGGTGACAATTATTCTTGGGAAGACGTATCGTCTTTGGCCTGTCAGAGGGGTTGAGCTTTTCTGCTTGTGGTTGGCTGACTCTTGTAGCCTGATTGTCAGTGGCTCCGTCGTGGGTCTCGGCACTTGGCCGGACCTTGGCAGCCGGATTATCATTTGCCCCTCTTGTGCCGCAAGGCTGATTGCATCCTTACGCAGAGCGGCCGTAAGGGGTACAAATTTGCCAGGTTTGCGAGCTTGAAGGTGGATCGTCAGAGGTTCTTCTGATCCTGAGGCCGTCTCAGTTCGAGCCTGTACATCTTCATCCAGGTGCCTCTTCGACTTCTCGTATAAGTAGGAGTCTGAGTAGTAGGATTCGACTCCTTTGAAGGGGTCGATGTCGGTGAATTCTATCTTCACGAAGCCGTGTTTGTCGACATATTTGAAGTACTGGTACAGCGTGGAAGGCACGATCATGTAATCGTGTATCCATGGGCGCCCCAAGAGGATGTTATAAGAAGTGTCTGCATATATGACATAGCAGGTGACTTCGGATTGGAGGTCGCCAATTTGACACTTCAGACGAATCTTCCCAATATGGTAGCTCCTGTCCGAATTGAAACCGCTGATGGCGGTGCTTGTAGGTGTCAAGAGATGCATTGGGATACGAAGATGATGCAGTAGGCCCTTCGGGATGATGCTTATGGAAGAGCCAGGATCTATGTGCATCTGATCCACCTTCACATCGCCGATGTACCCCGTATAGTATAGCGGGCGATCGTGTAGGTTGGTCTTGATGAGCATGTCCTGTGGAGTGAAGACGATATTGGGCATTGCTCCCGTACAGGCACTGTCTTGGAGATCCACGGGTGAGTCCTTCCCGATGAGGTTGGATTGAGCCAGATAGGCATCGGCATTTTGGAGTGCTTCGCTCAATGCAATACGAACGTCCTTGGAGAGTCTTAGGAGTTCGTACAGTGACAATTTGGCCGGTGTGTTAGCCAATTGTGCTAAGATGTCAAAGTTGTAAGGCCTCTCTAGCCCTTGGGCTGCTTCTTTTCGGAGAGATTTGTCGAAGCGAGTCTCCTTCGGCCTAGGCTTGTCGGTCGTCGAAGGCTGAGCCGGTCCCGGAGCATCAGTTGTAGTGGGTTGATGATTTTTGGCTGGGTTGTCAACCACAGGTTGGGATTGCGCTCCGGACCGCGTAACGACGGCTGTAGCTTCCTCGTTGTCGGCTGAGATTGTGTGGCAGGTCCTGACTTTTCCACTCTTCTTTTTGTTGGTGGGAGATGTTGTGGGCCGAGTTACTTCTGACACCAAGTCTGGATGGACCCACATGACTTCCTCTCGTGATGTGGTGAGAGGTACTAGACCAGCAACCTGTTCTCGGAGAGGTAGAAGATTGGTACTCTCCATCGTTGCCAGAGGGACGGGGATTACCCCGTCTTGAGTTTTCGTCGGAGGGAAGCTGCCGAATTGTACGGACACCATATTGGCTGCCACGGTTACCTCTTCGAAATCGATGGCCAGTGCGTTCGAATCGATGAGGCTTTGGATGTATCGTTTTAGTTGGGAGCAGTCGTGTGTAGCGTGGTGTACATAATGGTGGTAATGGCATAACTTTGGGTTCTCCAGATCAGCCGGCCGAGGCTCCCGTCTTGGTGGAGGGAGCTGAATTCTATCTCCTTGTATGAGCATGTCCAAGATAGGCTTGACGTGGCCGTCTTCAAAAGAGTAAGTGACTTGAGGCCATTGTTTGTCTACGGGCTTCGGCTCAGGTTTTTATGCTGTATCGGCCACCATAGCCTGCTTTTCCTTGCTGTCCCGATTGTTGGAGGGGTTACCCCCATTATCGTTGTTGGGACGCTTGCCCTTATTTTCTCCTTCCAAGATGTGCAATCCCAGTTGGCGAGCCTTCTTCAGTCGTTCTTCGGCGCTTGTGGCGCTGATGATAAACGCCTTCCAATTTTTGAATTGACTTTCGCCCATCCAGAGACTGATCGTTGGGAGCTGTCTCTGTTGACAAATTTCAATTAAAGATGAATCTGGATTTCCGGAGGGCAGCTTCATGGTTGTCTGGCGAAACCGTTCGATGTAGTTCCTTGTCAACTCCTTCTCCCCTTGGACGACGTCCATGAGAGTGGACATAGTGACGTCCTGTCCTACTTTGTAGAATCGCCCCAAGAACAGGCGCTTGAAGCCGGCGATGGAGTGGATGCAGTTGTCCGACAGATTGCAGTACCAATCGAAGGCGACTCCTTCCAACACCCCAATGAAAAACCGCGTGAGGATAGCATCATCATGGGACAGATGGTCGGTGGTGACCTTGAAGTAAGTGATGTACCGACTTGCTGAGGTTTTGCCATCATACGGGTTGATATTGAACGGCTTATATCTTGGCAGGAATGGAACATCCCTCTATTGAACAGGGTATGGTTGCCGTATTCTGAGATCTTGAGCATTTTTTCGGGCATGGAACATGGCTCGGAGCTTCTGGACCTCTCTCCTTACTTCTCGGGTCTCGTCTGTCGCGGTAGGGGCTGTTATTTCGGGAGGATTATTGCCCGGGTTTGGTGCCGCTGAGTTCGAATCTACATTGACCACGGGGCCCGTGCTTGTTTGACCAGGCGTCCTTCCTTGTAGAGTTGGCAGGGCCGCTTTAATCTCGTCTACAGACTTGACCAAAGCAAGTAATATGGCTTCGAGATTGTCGATGCGCTGGCGATCATTGGAACCACCTTGATTGTTGTCCGTCATGAAAACCGTCCTTACATGAGGAGTGATGGAAGGAACGGTGGAGGATGTGCCCCCCGAGTCGTACCCATGCACCGAGAAGTCATCGGGATAGGTGGGAATGTTCTCTTCGGGTTCGGACTCGGAGGGAACGGTATCCCCAACTTCAGAGCTTGCTTCGTCTTGAGAGTTACGGATGTCCTCGGGGACATCAGCGTCTGTTGTACCTGATGGGAGACTTGTTTGTCCGGGCTCGGCTCCTTAAAACATCGAATTATTACGGATGTTTGGTGGAGTGCTACCCCCAGTTCCCACAACCCCCAGCGATGTAGATGATGAATTTCCCATCGCGGTAGATTTCGTCTTTGAACGGGTGTGTTGGAATATTCCGGTAGAGGATAACCGTTTAGACGATAGTTTCTTAGCTGTAGTGGTTGATATCTTGGGACTGGAGATGCTTGTCTTTTTCCCTCTCCTTTCGTCGGGGACCTTCTGAGCGGAATTACAGGAGACAACATGAGGTGCCTCATCTTCTGAGCTTGGATGCTGTAGTCTTTGGAAGACGGATGACCGATCTTCAGTCACTGCCGCGTTGTTGCAACAATAGTTGACGATAATTTGGGTGCAGCGATGTCCAAGCGAGGACTCTTTGCACGCCAACACTCCTCCTCTTTCCTTGCGTTTGTGGAGGATCGCCTCCCGCAGGTCAGAGGAACCACTCTGTCCGTTCGCCGCCGGGGGCTGGACTCGAGCGGTTGTATACAACTTTCCATCCGAGGCCCGTGTGATAGTCAACGGGATGCCCCGATAGTCAGAGGTTGGGACAGCTGACTGGGCCTGATGAGCCCGCGCTGCCCTAGACTTCCTTCTTTTAGCACTTGTGGGTACGTAATAGGAGGAGTCCAAGTTGAATACCACAGAATCTGGCTTATCATCCAGAGAACCATCAGGGTCAGGACCGCATGAGAGACGATCGAAGACTGATCGAGAGAAGCGTGGAACGGACGCTATGCGGCTAGAGTTGGGTACCGTGCAGGCTGTCTGCATGCGGTTGTCTTCTGCCGTCGGATGAATTATTTTTGCACGGCTAGGAGTCACGACCATACAGGCTGGCTGCATGCGATTGGCAATTGTGGCCGTATGGGTTTTCTGCAAGCGATTGACTTTCTTAGCTGCATGGATTTCATTCATGTGGTTGGCAGCTGTAGCCGCATAAGCTATACGGCTGATAGATGTGGCCGCATGGGCTTTCTTTATGCGGCCGACGGATGTAGCCGCATGAGCTTTCTCCCTGCGGCTAGTACCCTTATACGGCTTGGATCTCATAGAGTTTCTCTTTGCCCCTGCAAGTCCAGCATCATAGTATTTTCTTCTGCCGGACTTGGGGACAGCAGAGTCGTCTACGATCTGAAGTAGGACCGCAGGGAAATCTTGCTCGTCGTCTTGAACAACAGAGGGTGTCTTCGCAAGAGCTTCAGTAAGAATAAAGGATCGGGGTCTCCACTCCTTACGGGCCTTCTTTGTGTTGGCTCGCTTCTGGACCGGGCCAGTGCTCTTGTCGAAGAGCATTTCTTCGAACGCCTGTTGGTCGAACCGGACGACCATCTTTTGTTGCGTGGAGCCAAGCTTGGCTGCATGCGATTGCGTCACCAACTCCTCAGCCGTAGAGAAGTTAGTCCCCAGCAGAGTCGCCATCGTGTTTGCCATGAAATATAAAAGAACAGAACAATTATCGGAGGACCGAACTTTTACTTCATGTTACAAACTCGCTTATACAAAGAAGGCCAAGGGACAAAAACCTAGGTATAGCAGTCTAAGTACAATTATTTATTTTAGATTCTGGGGGGGTGACGATAGAGGCTCGGGAAGGCGACGGCAGCCCTGCCTTACTCCTTGGACGATCGGTATGCAGCCTTGGCTCCTGTGAGAAGATGGTTGGCGTTGATGAAGAAATGCTCTTCTTGCTCTCCTCCTATTGCTCTTCTGGCTTCTTTCTCTCTGTGTATATTTTTTTCTCTGATAGTGTATATCTCTCCTTGTCTCTCTCTCTCTCTTCTCTCCTTCTTTTTTTTTCGCAAGGGAATGGCACCCTGCTATTTATAATAGTGGAGGGGCATCATTAGGGTTTGGCTGATTACCCATTCTCAAAGTGGCGGCGGCCTGATGCTTAATCAATCTAGACCATTCATTTTAAGCGTGTATGATTTGGGCCATAAATAGGGATAGCACTGAATCTTGCGAATAATTAATGCTGATTGCTTTAAATCTTTATGATTGGTCGTGTAGCTTGGATCTCTCACCACGTGTTCTATTGGCTTGATTATGAATGATATGACCTGATCTCATTAATTATGAGGATAACGTTAAATATGGTCATTGGGATCTGGTAAATCTTTGCATCTCATAATCATCTTTGCTACCAGCTGTCAAGTCTGGGGGATCATTGAATCTCTGCCACGTGTCTTAATGATGGACTCTGCCAAAGCCGTATGACATCCATGAACCGCATGAGACAGCGTCTGGGCGAGCCGCATAGGTATAGTATTTGCGAGCCGCATGGGATGGCTTCTTGGTGAACCGCATAAGTGTAGTAATCGCGAGCCGCATCGGATGGCTTCTTGGTGAGCCGTAGGAAGGCGACTCTTGCCAGCCGCATGAAGTTGTTCTTCAAGTGAGCCGCATGGGAGTAGCCACGTGGTAATCTCGGATCATGTCAGAGATTTTCTCCTATTTCCCAAGAATCTGTCATTATGATAGGGCCATTATGACACTTCATGTCAGAGCCGTCAGCTGTCAAATCATGGCAGAGAATTAAATAAGCACACTGCTCAATGGCCAGCTGTGTGAAGGAGTCTCGTGGGTACACGTGGCGTTGAGCCGCGTATCTCTGTGAGCCGCATGTACTTTTTGAACCGCATGCGGCTGGGAAACTCTTTGAACCGCAGGACTATCCCCATGTGAGCCGCATGGACTCTCCTGTTCGAGCCGCATGAGACTAAGAGTCTCTCTGAACCGCATGGGACTGCTCCTGTATGAGCCGCATGGGGTTCTCCTGTTCTGAGCCGCATAGATCATCGTTCTGATATTTTCCATGCTTCTACATTTACGTGTACGCAGCTCTCCTGCGTGCGTGCTTTTGTGCGTACGCAGCTCTCCTGCTTGCTTGCTTTTGTGCGTACGTAGCTCTCCTGCGTGCGTGCTTTTGTGCGTACGTAGCTCTCCTGCGTGCGTGCTTTTGTCCGTACGCAGGTCTCCTGCGTGCGTGCTTTTGAGCGTACGGAGCTCTCCTGCGTGCGTGCTTTTGAGCGTACGTAGCTCTCATGCGTGCGTGCTTTTAAGCGTATGCAGCTCTCCTGCGTGCGTGCTTTTGACCGTACGCAGCTCTCCTGCGTGTGTACTTTTGTGCGTCCGCAGCTCTCATGCATGCGTGCTTTTACGCGTACGCTGCTCCCCTGTGTGCGTGCTTTTACGCGTACGCTGCACCCTGACCCCTTGTTTAATCCATTGGCTCTTGGAGTATTGGTTTTATTTCTCGACTTGGTTTCTTTGTTTGTGGATTGAGTTTTTCTGAGATCTGTTCAACACAGCACGACTACCTTGACCCGACACGGCCTAAAACGGTTTTCAAGTAATTGTTTATAACTAGTACCATTCTCGGGATTTTCTGTGGATTATGATTTTGGTATTCTCTGATCTCCTTGCTAGTGACCCAGTGGGGTGCACACCTAACTTGTAACTTGCATTTAATCCTTGTGACTTGATAACTTGATAGTGGCCCATGGCGGCGCACTCCTGACTTGTAGCATGACTTGATAACTTAATGCTGTTGCGACGGCTAACTTAACTTGACCTGCCTTGACACCGTGGGTAGTTCTTTCTTGCTTGCTTGTTAAAATCCACTTGTCCTGTCTTGCATCATGTCTAGGATGGGACTCCTGAGTACCACGGTCAGGAGTACCTACTAAAATGGATTAAGGTTAATAACTAGAATAACACAGTAGTCATGAAGAGATGACACAGCTACAGGCAATCCCGTTACCTGGGCGTTCTTGGGATCTGTAGCCTGCCGACGAGTAGGGCGCATTTCCAGCATACTGTCATGTGTTGCACCTTCTAAGTCACCTAAGGGTACATGTATTTCCTGGACGATGTACCCACCAGAATTCAACCCCTAATTTTCGACCTGGATAACCTGGATGGTCTGTAGGGCTTGTGGCTGTGGAACAATCTCACTGCATCTTGTTAGTAATTAGGCCTGTGATAACCCTAGTTAGTTAAAGTAGTAAGCCGTAGTATCTGCTTGGCCGTGATTGATTGAATGAGGTATAACCAGTCTAGCCATGTCTTGATCCAGTACAAGATTGCTTCCTGTCTTGATTTCTTACATTATTATCTTGCCGATAAATGGTGGGAAACCAAGTTCTGTTCAGATGAAGGGTTACAACCCCGGTCCTTGTTTGGTTTACGGGTTGTAACCTGGCTATCGAAATAGTTCCATGGTTATCTCATAGTATATCATCCTGCCATATTTTCGTAAATTCTAGTTTTAATATTAGATTTTCTTGTGCTGATTGCTGGCTTTTGTTCTTATTTTGTGGCCCCCTTGTGGCACTTGCTCTTTCTGGGGTTGACCCAGCTGGTTTTGTGTGGCCAGATTTCGGAGCAGCTCCCGAGGATCTACCAAGCTTCCAGTCCAATGGTGACAACTAGACGAAACCCGGGCCAAGAGTGGGTTTTCCTTTTTGCCTTGCCCACTTTATTGTAAAACTATTCTTCTGAGGCGTTTAGCCGACGAGCACCTGTTAGCTCGATGCACTTTTACTTACTGTCTACCTACGGGCTGTAAACATGATTAACAAATCCTAGGGTTGATCATGTACGACTAAACTCTTGCTAGTCCTAACATTTTGTAACGACTAGCTTCATGATCAGCTGAATATGTAATATTTGGAACGCCTTATCATTTTATATTTAATAATCATACATCTTGCAACCTTACTTACTTGCTTGTCATTGAGACATTAGGCTTGTTCATGACCATAAGAGACTGTTGGCTTGTAGTGAACCCTCATATATCTAGACAGCCGTGACCGTATATCGAGGTGGTTTCCATTTCAATATACGTAGCTGGCTATGTCTGCCCCCGCTCTCCAGTATTCTGGTTATGGGACGTAACATGGTTTAAGTGGTGGCCCATACAGGTCTTGTAAATCAAGATATGTGAGGGTTTACCGGATAGATGTCTCAATCAGTACTCATCCTTGATCTCTGTTCATATCCTCTGAATCCCTGGATTCTTGCCCTGATTCTGTGTTATATCAATGATCTGTCCTGGTCCTTTCCTTATTTGTTCCATGTGTCGTCTTCTTCAGCGGTACTGTACCTGGTCCTACCAATCAACGAGGTGGAGCACTTCCCGTGGGTCAGCAGCAACCCGGAGATCAAGCCCAACATTCCGGGGTAGCCTCTAGAGTTGTGCCTACTGGAGGAGAGTCACCAGTTCGGCCCGTCCAGCCCGCAGAGCCAGATGATGGTACCTTAGTAGGCCTCATCAGAACCTTGATAGCTTCCCAGGATCGTCGAAGCGACGCCCTGCACCAGACAGTTCAAGATGCGTTGACCCGAGGCGGACATCCAAGAAACCAGGCGTCAAACAGCTTCAAACGAATGAACCCTCCTTTCTTCGACGGCAGCGAGGATGCGATTGCCGCGGATGCATGGCTTAAGGATACCGAGTTGATTCTCGAAGCAGCTAGGATACCCGAGAATGAGAAGGTGGTGGTGGTACGCCTGCAGTTGTTGGACTTGGCTCGCAGTTGGTGGGCGGCTCAAGCCATAGGATTGGTGGCACCCATTGCTTGGGCAGTATTTAGAGAGAGATTCCAGACGAAGTATTTCGATGCTGTGGCTCGGTACGACCTGCAGACCAGATTAACCAACTTGAAGCAAGAAGACAGAACAGTCGACAGTTATGCATCGGAGTTTTCTAGACTCAGTAGGTTTGCCCCCACCTTGGTGGCGACCGAGTTTGATAGGGCCCAGCGGTTCCAGCAGGGACTGCATTTGGAGATCTTATTGGCGGTTGAGCAGTTCGAGCACCAGACGTTCGATGCAGTCTTGAGAGCAGCTAGGAGGCATGAGTACACCTCCCAGAGGATCGTAGATAGGATCGAAGGTAGGAGGCGGTCCCATAGTCAGATGCACCAATCATCAGCTCTAATCCCGGCAGCTCGGGGATTGACCATTGGAACTCCGAGGCGGGCGGCCTCAGTAACGTCGGTTCAGCATTCGATCCCGAGGTACCCGCAGCAGCAGAAGCAGAAGAAGACTTCTGCGATGGGATGTTCTCATTGCGGGAAGCCAGGGCATGTGGTGGCAGACTGTCGCAGGACGCAGGGATTGTGCCTGGCTTGTGGGGCAGCAGATCATAGGATAGGGGCTTGCCCGAATAGGGGTAGTTCATCAGCATCCTACCCTTCTAGCTCATCGGTGAGAGGACCGGCCCCAGCACCAGCTCAGCAGCAGCAGTATCAGTCTTCGAGGCCCTTGCCGCCTCAGTCTCAGGCATTCCAGCAACAGCACCCCCAGCAGTATGCACATGCCCAAGCTCAGACCCAGAATAGGCAGAGAGGTTTCCAGCAGAGGGGACCAGCAGCCAGAGGACAAGGTCAGGCGATGATGATGGCTATGGAAGAAGAAGTTGCACCAGGTGAGGTTGTGGCAGGTACTATTCTCGTCAACTCCTCTCCAGTGTCTGTATTATTTGATTCTGGTGCATCGCATTCATTTATGTCTGCACGATTTGCGACACGGATAGGATTGGAGCCTGAGTCATTATCAGTGAGGCTCAATATACTTACTGGTAATGGCCTTGTGGGAGTAGATCGAGTGTTTTCCTCGTGTCGGATCGTATTTAGCGGTAGGGAGTTCCCCGCTAGATTCATAGAGTTCCCTATGGCAGACTATGATGTAGTCCTAGGCATAGATTGGTTGAGGAACCAGTATGCTAGGATAGACTGCCATATTGGCAGAGTTGTCTTTAGTATCCCCGACGAGCCAGAGTTTTCGTTTTCCAGAGACGCAGTGGAGCCATCTTTCCCAGCATTGCGGATGGCAGTAGCAGCAGTGCAGTTACCCCGGATAGTTGAAGAGTTTCCAGATGTCTTTCCAGAGGAGCTTCCAGGGATGCCGCCGGAGAGGGAGATTGAGTTCACTATAGACTTGATTCCCGGGACAGCACCAGTATCAGAACGAGTCTACAGGATGGCGCCTTCAGAGTTGGAGATTTTATACAAAATGATTGAAGAATTGAGGACCAAGGGATTCATCCGTGCAAGTGGATCGCCTTGGGAAGCCCCGATGCTTCTTGTAAAAAAGAAGGATGGTACGTCCAGGCTATGTGTTGATTATCGTACCTTGAATTCGGTGACAATCAAGAACAGATACCCTCTTCCGAGGATAGATGACTTGTTTGATCAGCTCAGAGGGGCTTCAGTGTTCTCGAAGATCGACTTGCGATCGGGATACCACCAGATCAGAGTCAGAGAGCAGGACATCCCGAAGACAGCATTCAGATCGAGGTATGGACATTGGGAGTTCCTTGTTATGCCCTTTGGAGCGACCAATGCGTCGGCCGTATTCATGGACCTCATGAATCACATTTTTATGCCTTACTTGGATCAATTTATGATCATGTTCCTAGATGACATCCTGGTCTACCGCAAGATTGAAGCAGAGCATGAGCAGCATCTCAGAGTCGTCCTCCAGACGCTTAGGGAGCATCAGTTGTACGCCAAGTTCAGTAAATGCGAGTTCTGGCTCGATCGCATATCATACTTGGGTCACATCATTACCCGAGGAGGAGTGGAAGTGGATCCCCAGAAGATTGTGGCTATCGAGTCATGGCCGGTACACAGCTCAGTGGCAGAGGTTCGCAGCTTCCTTGGATTGGCCGGCTACTACCGGCGGTTCATTTCAGATTTCACAAGGATTTCAGCGCCGATGACCCAGTTGACCCGCAAGGATGTGCCGTTTGTTTGGACAGTAGAGTGTCAGGAATCATTTGAGAAGTTGAAGCAAGGTTTGATAACGGCTCCCATTCTCACCCTTCCGGATGGGACCGAAGGATTCACAGTTTATTGCGACGCTTTAGGCAGAGGATTGGGGTGTATATTGATGCAGCATGGGAAGGTAATATCTTATGCGTCACGTCAAATACGTGATCATGAGAAGAATTATCCGACCCACGACTTGGAATTGGCGGTGGTAGTGTTTGCTTTAAAGTTGTGGAGACACTACTTGTACGGAGGTAGAATGGAGATCTTTACTGATCATAAGAGCCTGAAGTATGTTTTTACCCAGAAGGACCTTAATATGCGGCAGAGAAGATGGCTTGAGCTACTAGTGGACTATGATGTGGATTTGCAGTATCATCCCGGGAAGGCCAACGTTGTAGCAGATGCATTGAGTAAGAGAGCCGGAGTTTATCTCCTAACGGCACAACCAGAATTATTGGCAGATCTTCAGAAGATGGGAATTGAAGTGGTTCTTCCAACCAGCGTGGCAATGATGGCCAGCCTACAGGTTCAGTCCAGCATAGTTGAGAGAATCCGGGTGGCACAGTCAACAGATTCCAAGATCCAGCGACTCAGAGCAGAGTGTGAAGCAGGAAGAAGGCCAGAGTTATGTATCCATGAAGACGGTACACTTTGGCACGGTACTCGTCTTTGTGTACCCAGTAGAGATATCAGACAGGAAGTCATGGCAGAAGCCCACAGTTCTCAATATTCTATTCATCTGGGTGGTACGAAGATGTACCATGATATTCGTCAGCATTTCTGGTGGAATGGCATGAAGAGAGAGATAGTCCGGTTTGTCTCTCGGTGTTTGGTTTGCCAACAGGTTAAAGCTGAACATCAGAGGCCCGCTGGACTTCTTCAACCCTTACCGATCCCAGAATGGAAATGAGAACATATAACCATGGATTTCATGACCGGATTGCCCAGATTTCCGGCCGGTAGAGATGCTATTTGGGTAATTGTGGGCAGGCTTACCAAGGTGGCACACTTTCTCCCATTCAGAGTTGGACAGTCGACGACGCAGTTAGCAGAGATGTATCTCAGGTAGATCGTCAGGCTTCACGGTGTGCCAGTCAGCATCACCTCGGACAGGGATTCAAGATTCATATCACACTTTTGGCGCAGCTTACAGAAGAGTTTGGGGACTCGCCTTCAATTCAGCTCAGCTTATCACCCACAGACGGATGGTCAATCAGAGCGTACAATCCAGAATCTTGAAGATATGTTGAGGTCCTGTACCCTTGACTTCGATGGTTAATGGGAGAATCATCTGTACCTGGTGGAATTCTCTTACAACAACAGTTATCAGGCCAGTATCTAGATGGCACGCTTCGAGTCACTTTATGGCAGGAAGTGCAGATCCCCGCTAGCATGGGACGATATCGGGGAGAGACAGATGCTCAGACCCGAATTGATTTCCCAGACGGTTGAAGTGGTCAGGAAGGTCAGAGATCACCTCCGAGTTGCCCAGGACCGCCAGCGCCATTAGGCCGATGCTCATCGGCGTCCCTTAGAATTTGCTGTCGGCGACCATGTATTCCTTAGGATCTCGCCTAACCGCGGCGTCATTCGCTTTGGCGTGCGGGGAAAGCTTAGTCCTAGGTATATAGGGCCGTTCGATATTCTAGAGCGAGTAGGAGATGTATCCTATCGTCTCGCTCTTCCGTCGTCGCTAAGTGAGGTACATGATGTATTCCATGTGTCCCAATTACGACGGTATATTCGGGACCCGAACCACATCCTAGACCATTCGGAATTGGTTGTTGGTACCAACCTTTTGTATCAGGAGAGGCCCATGTCTATATTGGACCGGAGGGAGAAGATACTCAAGAACAAGACTATTAAATTAGTCCGTGTTGCTTGGGGTCATCACTCTCTAGGTGAGTCAACGTGGGAGCGTGAGGATGACATCCGATCGCGATATCCCTATCTGTTTGACTCGTGAGGTATAATATCCTTCTTATGCCTTATATTTTCCCTTCCTTGCTTGCATTGTATGATTGTATGATTGAACTGCTTAGTGTAACTTGCCTGTGCTTAATGTGACTTGTCGTGACAATCTCTAGCTCCTTGATTAAATTCCGAGGACGGAATTCTTTTAAGGTGGGTAGAGTTGTCACCCTTATTTCCCGTATTTCGTATTTATACTCATATCTGGATTTTGACATATAATTTTTTATTATTATTATTTTTCTCAACTTGTGGAATTTTGGTATTTTTCGTATTTTGGGTTTTGTCATGGCTCGATTTTAATTGGATTTGGTTGGTTTGGTTTGGTTTATTGTGTATTGGAACACCTTAGCCTATGCTCCACCCTCAACACAACACATCCTACCCTCTTTAAAACTCCACCAACTTTTCTCTCTCCTCATAAATCTTCATCAATTTCTTCTTCTCCTTCCTCTACACAACACTCTTCTCCTCCTCTACACAACACCCACCCATAGGCAAGTGCACCTTGCCACCACATGAGAACCCTATTTTATTTGTCCATTTGCTAGATTAAGACATGGTGATCAACATTAGAACTTGGTATTTTGTGATTTGGAGTCTCCATTGTTCTAGATCTAAGTATTCTCCTATTTTCGGTTTTATATGGTTTTGATCCATTTAAGTTGGATTTTTATGGGTTTTGATGTTTCCTTGTGGAAGAGAGTTCAATTCCACCCTGGTTGGAACTTTGGAAATCCGGATTTGGAGTTCGGATGGCCAAGTTGTGATGCTTTGAAGTTTTGGGAGCCATTGGAGCTTCTTCTCAGCCATGGAGAAGAAGACCCTTTCCCCTGCGTGTATTTTTTTTTGCGTACGCAGCTCTCCTGCGTGCGTGTTTTTACGCGTACGCAGCTCTCCTGCATGCGTGCTTTTGTGCGTACGCAGCTCTCCTGCGTGCGTGCTTTTGTGCGTACGCAGCTCTCTGTGCGTGCTTTTGTGCGTACGTAGCTCTCCTGCGTGCGTGCTTTTGTGCGTACGCAGCTCTCCTACGTGCGTGCTTTTGAGCGTACGCAGCTCTCCTGCGTGCGTGCTTTTGAGCGTACGCAGCTCTGCGTGCGTGCTTTTGAGCGTACGCAGCTCTCCTGCGTGCGTACTTTTGTGCTTACGTAGCTCTCCTGCGTGCGTGCTTTTACGGGTACGCTGCTCCCCTGCGTGCGTGCTTTTACGTACGCTGCACCCTGACCCCTTGCTTAACCCATTGGCTCTTGGAGTATTGGTTTTATTTCTCGACTTGGTTTCTTTGTTTGTGGATTGAGTTTTCCTGAGATCTGTTCAACACAGCACGACTACCTTGACCTGACACGGCCTAACACGGTTTTCAAGTAATTGTTTATAACTAGTACGGTTCTCGAGATTTTCTGTTGATTATGATTTTGGTATTCTCTGATCTCCTTGCTAGTGACCCAGTGGGGTGCACACCTAACTTGTAACTTGCATTTAATCCTTGTGACTTGATAACTTGATAGTGGCCCATGGCGGCGCACTCCTGACTTGTAGCATGACTTGATAACTTAATGCTGTTGCGACGGCTAACTTAACTCGACCTGCCTTGACACCGTGGGTAGTTCTTTCTTTTTGTTAAAATCCACTAGTCCTATCTTGCATCATGTCTAAGATGGGACTCCTGAGTACCACGGTCAGGAGTACCTACTAAAATGGATTAAGGTTAATAACTAGAATACAGTAGTCATGAAGAGATGACACAGCTACAGGCAATCCCGTTACCTGGGCGCTCTTGGGATCTGTAGCCTGCCGACGAGTAGGGAGGATTTCCAGCACATTGTCATGTGTTGCACCTTCTAAGTCACTAAGGGTACATGCATTTTCTAGACGATGTACCCACCAGAATTCAACACCTAATTTTCGACCTGGGTAACCTGGATGGTCTGCAGGGCTTGTGGCTGTGGAACAATCTCACTGCATCTTGTTAGTAATTAGGCCTGTGATAATCTTAGTTAGTTAAAGTAGTAAGCCGTAGTATCTGCTTGGCCGTGATTGATTGAATGAGGTATAACCAGTCTAGCCATGTCTTGATCCAGTACAAGATTGTTTCCTGTCTTGATTTCTTATATTATATCTTGCCGATAAATGGTGGAAAACCAAGTTCTGTTCAGATGAAGGGTTACAACCCCGGTCCTTGCTTGGTTTACGGGTTGTAACCTGGCTATCGGAATAGTTCCGTTGTTATCTCGTCGTATATCACCCTGCCATGTTTTGTAAATTCTAGTTTTAATATTAGATTTTCTTGTGCTGATTGCTGGCTTTTGTTCTTATTTCGTGGCCCCCTTGTGGCACTTGCTCTTTCTGGGGTTGACCCAGCTGGTTTTGTGTGGCCAAATTTCGGAGCAGCTCTCGAGGATCTACCAAGCTTCCAGCCCAATGGTGACAACTAGACGAAACCCGGGCCAAGAGTGGGTTTTCCTTTTTGCCTTGCCCACTTCATTGTAAAACTATTCTTCTGAGGCGTTTAGCCGACGAGCACCTGTTAGCTCGATGCACTTTTACTTACTGTCTGCCTACGGGCTGTAAACATGATTAACAAATCCTAGGGTTGATCATGTACGACTAAACTCTTGCTAGTCCTAACATTTTGTAACGACTAGCTTCATGATCAGCTGAATATGAAATATTTGGGACGCCTTATCATTGATTTAATGATCATACATCTTGCAACCTTACTTACTTGCTTGTGATTGAGACATTAGGCTTGTTCATGACCATAAGATACTGTTGGCTTGTAGTGAACCCTCATATATCTAGACAGCTGTGACCGTATATCGAGGTGGTTTCCATTTCAATATACGTAGCTGGCTATGTCTGCTCCCGCTCCAGTATTCTGGTTATGGGGCGTGACATGGTTTAAGTGGTGGCCCATGCAGTTCTTGTAAATCAAGATATGTGAGGGTTTACCGGATAGATGTCTCAATCAGTACTCGTCCTAGATCTCTGTTCGTATCCTCTGAATCCCTGGATTCTTGCCCTGATTCTGTGTTATATCATTGATCTGTCCTGGTCCTTTCCTTATTTGTTTCCTGTGTCGTCTTCTTCAGCGGCACTGTACCTGGTCCTACCGATCAACGAGGTGGAGCACTTCCCGTGGGTCAGCAGCAACCCGGAGATCAAGCCCAGCATTCCGGGGTAGCCTCTAGAGTTGTGCCTACTGGAGGAGAGTCACCAGTTCGGCCCATCCAGCCCGCAGAGCCAGATGATGGTACCTTAGTAGGCCTCATCAGAACCTTGATAGCTTCCCAGGATCGTCGAAGCGACGCCCTGTACCAGACAGTTCAAGATGCGTTGACCCGAGGCAGACATCCAGGGAACCAGGCGGCAACAGCTTCAAGCGATTGAACCCTCCTTTCTTCGACGGCAGCGAGGATATGATTGTCACGGATGCATGGCTTCAGGATACCGAGATGATTCTGGAAGCAGCTAGGACACCCGAGAATGAGAATGGAAGGTGGTGGTGTACGCCTGCAGTTGTTGGACTTGGCTCACAGTTGGTGGACGGCACAAGCCATGGGATTGGTGGCACCCATTGCTTGGACAGTATTTAGAGAGAGATTCCAGACGAAGTATTTCGATGCTGTGGCTCGGTACGACCTGCAGACCAGATTTACCAACTTGAAGCAAGGAGGCAGAACAGTCGACAGTTATGCATCGGAGGCAGAACGTCTTGATCCAGTACAAGATAGCTTGCCACTCTCCGTCAGCATATTAAAGAGTTGTCTCAATCTAGATTTACCTGGTGACCCGAGGCAGAACGATGAAATACAATCGTCCATAAGGCAGAACGTCTTGGTCCAGTACAAGAATCGATCAGAGGATACGACCTCCATGAGAGTTCACATTCTCATGTCCATCCCTCCTTCATAGAATCGATCTACGAATAGATTCTTCAGGTCCTCGAACGATGAAATACAATCGTCCATAAGGCTGCAGAACCATTCATAGGCTACCCCTGCAGAGCTCCTATGAAGATATTGGTAAGGAGGGCGTCATCCTTCGGCAAGTACCCTGTCACTGAGGTAAAGTACCTCAAGTATCGTCGGAGACTTCTTTCCCTCGTAGGGCTGAGCGTCTGCGAATTGTACTTGGGAGGATAAACTATGTTGTCCCACTCGACAGGATATGGTTGCCGAATCCCCATCTTTCAAAGTGCTGCTTGCTTCTCTTTGGCGTCGTAGTGAGAATACAGTTCCTTGATGTCCTACTGTATCTCAGTTGACATTGCCTAGCCTATAGTCGATGGATTATGCGACGATGGACCCGCCTGATGGACGACGGGCAGTTTGCTAGATCCATCATTGGCTGCTAGACTAGGAGCAGGTATGGAAGTAGTGGGTACCAAATTTTCTTTGATCTCAACATAAGAGAAGATAGAGTCTTCATTGTGGCATTTAATGTATCAAGGCTTG
>JANAVB010018280.1:0-167739 GCA_029216955.1 Iris pallida | reverse complement strand
AGACCCCCCCTTTTCTTGACGGTCGTGAATGGTTTTCTTGACGTATTTGGCCATCATATTAAGTAGTTTTTGACTGTTTTTAGCCGTCAAGATAGCATTTTAGAGACTGTCAACATAGGCAAAAACTTTTCTTGACTCCGGCCTAGATGACGGCCTTTAGCAGTCAAGAAAAGTATTTGTTTTGACAGACAAACCCGTCATGAAAAGTATAATTCACGGCTATTATACAGCATGATATGAATTAAAGTTACGTTTGACAACCATCAAGAGAAGCTATCCAAAGTACCGTCAAGAGAAGCATGCCAAAATTTTGTAAATAATTATATAATATCAATCAACCACACATATATCAATTCAGAAGCTACACACATGAATTACTATAAAATCCAATTTTATATTAACAAACTGTATTGTTCATACAACAAGAACTTCCACACACATCCCAGCACATGTATTCTTCACTTGTCCAACCACAACATAATCTAACCATAAAGTACACATCCCATATCTGTTGTTTCCATACAACTTAAATATCTAAACCACAAACATCCATCACTTGTCACCACAAAACAAAATCCACCAACACTACAAAAATAAAACAAAAAAGTAGCAAACCATATCGGAGCACATCCCTAGCCATATCCACAGCATTCCCCTATTCACAGCATGCATGCACTTTCATTTTTCAGCAAGTTCCTGAGAGAACAAGAACACAAAGTATCAACTCAGTATTACAGAATCTGAAGGCTAGCTATATTGAAAAGTGTAAAAGTTTGAAAGAAATAGCTCACAAAAACTTCTAAGATGCACTAAGATATCCTTATTGACTGGTGGTTTCCATTCAGCAAGCACTTTGATTGTCCAAACAAGAAATTTTTTGAAGCATTAGAATATTTAGTTTACTTAATGAAAAATAAAATTTCTTCCTTATAGGCTAGCAACAATACTTGCATAATCCTATAGTTGTTGAGTTTGTGTGGTATCTGGGACCCTTATATCACCTACTTAACCCAAAGGGCATGAAGTCATTTATTTGGAAAAAAAAATCCCTTTGAGCATTCATATTGGAGTAGTGAAGAACACACTTTGATCAATGGCTCAGTATGGAACATAGGTAGTAGTATAGTTAGGCCAGTCTCACTTTTTAAATATACTTAGAAGCATCCAGTAGCAGACTTAATATTCAGTATCAGAACTGAACTGTTCCTTATCAGCATTGTGTATCAGAAAGGAACAATATGCAATATGCAATATATCACTATCAGCCATCAGTCACTAGCAGATAGGTATGCATAATAGATAGTAAAGGCAATAGCTAGTATCAGAGCTCAAAAATAGATACTAAAGAAATAGCCAGTACCAGAGCTCATAAGTAGGGACTGGACACTGAAGACTAAAGTAGAGTAATTTGGCCTTAATCTTCTTAGAGCTACTAACCACTACATCACAGCTTAATTCAGTCGTTGATAATCTCCATGTCATCATTGCCACATCATGTCATCATTGCCAAGTCTACTAGGTCGGGGACCTATCATCTTGGATCAAAACCAAATATGGTATCCATTTTCATCCAAACTGGTCATGTGATCAAAACCAACTTTAGAAACTGCCACACATACAACATGGATAGAAAATATGATCAAATGCATCAGAACCAACTAGTGTTATCCAACATATCAAAAGATAGTAATGCCTTAAAGGCTAAGATATCCAGGTTATGATATACTGAAATGATGCAAGCAGAAATTACCTTAAAGGCAGTAATATCCAACATATCCAATGGCAGCAAGAACATATCCAACATAATGGCACGAGCCTGATACTAGATTAAGATGCCTCAAAGTGGCCTTTTGAATTTTCAGTTTCAAAGTGTGTAACAAAAGGGCTGTATAGTATCTGGAAAAAATTGAATTTTCATGGAAGTATGGACTATGGAGTATATTAATCTAAAGAGGAGTGTTAATAAGATGTGTGAAAAAATTGAAGATCTGAAGATCGCAAGTCAGAAAAATGTGAGAAGTTACGAAAGAGAAGATCGCAAGTCAGAAAAATGACAAGTATACTAAATGCCTGCAAAAAAAAAAAACAAGTCATAAGTATATATACCAACTTGCACATATGTCAATGGCACAATAGGAAATCTTCTACATGTCATAGTAGAAATTTTCATGCTTGTGACGGATACATGTAGCGTTCTCGATAATTAATAGAAATAGAACCCGGTAAACATGTAAACCAAGAACACTCCAAACCTTACTAACATCAATTAGAAATAAAGATTGTTTCCTAGGGTTTTTCTCTACAAAATTATGTGTGTTTGAACCATACTGAATTACCTTTTGTAAGTCTTTCTACCACTTGCTTGTCCATATGTGAAAAATAAGATCAAGATATCACAAAGAAGATATCTCAAATAAATGTATGTCTTTCTAATACTTGTTTGTCCATATGTGAAAATACTTGCTGGAATAACATGTACACATTTTGTGTATTACTTTCAAACAAAGTAGTAGGACAAGTAGACAAAAAGAACACGTATATATGATGTATGTGTATGTACAGGAGAACCAATGTGTATCTACAACGTAGATCAATAAGGTTTTTCTATTATGTGGTCAGGTCTTCGAACCTGCTGCTGAAGCCATATCACAGATTCTGGACAAATAATACGATCGCAACTTTTGGTAAATTTGAACCCTACTTTGATACTATTTTTGAACTCTGGAAATCTATTATGATTATTTGTTGGGAGATTATTGATTATTTTGATTTATAATTGGCTTCCTCAAATACCAGATTTTGATCGTGGATAGGGCCACCTAGACCACCTTCTTGGTATTGTCCTGCATCACATATGAAATTAATTACGGAAGAGGAAGGAGCTTACCTAGCCTTGGTGGAACCAAGCACTATAAGGAAGTAGTTCCAAATTTCATCTCATGGGTCAGTTTTTGCACCAGTGTTCAAGAACCCAAGAGAGGCACCACCGAGTCTTGGTCACCACTGTTAGTTCAAATTTTTTAAATCTCCATAGGATTTTATTAACATGGAAATAGATATAAACTAATTCGGTGATTCAAAGTCCTTACCTGAAAACCCAAACTGCTATCCGATGATTAACTATTCTCTCAAGTAAAGGAGGATGTCGATGTTACCATCAGTGCTACTGTAATTCAGAAAGCTGCCCAACACAATCGAAAAAATGTAATGATATCAATTACTTCATACAAGACATATATATGGCATGGTCCATAAACTATGATTTTGTCTTATAGAGAAATATAGGCAAATGCCTTATGGAATATAGAAATAACATTTTTGCAGGAAAATAAATACCTGGATAATTGATAACAGTGGAAAATAAGTACTGTATGTTACCATTGCGGTGAGTTAATAGACTATTCTGTAGAAATATTGAGTTTAAACTGATGCTCATTAGGTAATTAAGATGGAGATCAATCATCTTGAATGCAAGCATATGGTCTAGTACATTTCAGAAAATTTTAGTTGGCATACGTTACTTTGCTACTTCAAGAAGAGTTGGAATGATAGCGGATCATGACAAACAAACTGATATAATAAATTACATTCCTATTTCCAAGAAAATAAACAAACTAGGAAATAATTCAAAAATCATGATTGTAATGAGCAATTAATTAGTTATCTGAAACCATGATTAGATTATTCTTACATCCATTGTTGGTGTTACTCCATCTTTCACTATTGCTAGCTTCCTTTGGTATGAACTCCCATGCATCTGCAACCAATAAAAATGTTGAAAGCTTTATGTTAACAAACCTAAACCCAAAAAAAAAAGATTTAGCAACTACGACAAGTCTTCAGCCATACATAAAAGGAAAGTCATAAGGAATAAAAGATGGATAACTTGACAACTGAGAAAGGACCTACAAAGGCTGATAATGAAGACAACATTTATACTTCTCCAATGTTTAGAGCTTGTGATCTGGTTTTTGAATCAACCTGTTGTCCGACCCAAACAAGATGTTTGAATGACAGTCTAGAATGAATGTCTTTAGTCATCAATTTGTGATATGGAGGTTGGGGATGTCGAGTCTGACAAGGGCATAGAGGCTCCACCGACAGCTGCATCGATCAAGGTTGGTCTGACTTCACTATATAGGATTTTCCCTCAATGCTAATTAGAGCAAGGTCCAAGTAAGTGTGTATACAAAAGTTGAAGTCTTAAATAGTTATAGCATATAAGTTGTTTCATCCATGTACCCATGCTTCCTGCATAAAGCCAATAATTAGAGCATATACTACAAAGACCATCAATATGAAAATTTTGAGGCACCAAATGGCAGACACCGGACAATAGATACCCAACTGATACACAACATATGAAACCAACTAAACAAACTGAAGAAACTGCCACAAAATACTGAAACCAAATACATATAAAAAATTAAAAGTGGAAACAACCTGATACGCAAATGCCAGTGATAACCAAAGCCAACTGATACAGAAAAGCATACAAGGGCTGTTTGGTTCCCAAGAGGGCTCAGAGTTTGGCAAGAAACACTGAAATATATTTCCAAACCCAGAAGCTGATACTCAAAAAATTGAACCTATATAGCGCAGAAGAACTGAACATACTGAAACCAACCGATACTAAAAAAATGATACATTGCCCCAAAAAATGACAATAATTTAGCCTAGAAGAACTAAACATATACTAAAACCAACTACAAGCATAGGCACAAAACTCAAACCAGAACATGTACCGTCACCTTCTCATCATAGCCCAAAACTACAAATTTAACTCAAAAACCAAATGCAAACTGAGGAAACCGAGTAAAATACAGACTTAACAAACTAAACTCAAAAATCAAATGCAAACCGAGGAAAACTAAAATACTCAGCAAGAAAAAGATCCGAATTCTTACCGAGAACTTTGTCTTCACCATTGATCAATCAAGTTAGCAAAATGTACCAACCAAAAGCTTGACACAAAGACAATGCTAGAAATGAGATTTTAACAAGACACTGTCATTTAAGTAACAGTAGTACATTGTCATGTCTTGCAGTCAACAGAAAGTAAAGACAACATTCTACTGGGAGTCAAAATTGAAGATGAATCATAATGCAAATATGTCTACAACTTAGGTATTGGCACTTCTAAAGTCAATATGTTTAAAATTGTAACATGAAAAATAGATTCTTTGCTTAGAAGTAAGAAAAATAAGAAAGAATTTGAGATCGAAACTGTGTGCCTTTATCATTGTTCTTTTCTTAAAGCAATCTACATAGGACACAAGATTTTCAAAGTGAAGCATGAATCTGTGTTTGCACAGATAGAACATCAACCTGTTATGCGGAACACCAATATGCTCTAGGATCAACAAGACTAAATATGGCGTCTGAAATAAAACTTTACTGATGCTTGTACTTCCATAGTAAATGAAACTAGGATAGTTCATCACTTTGTAATTTTCACATAACCTGTCTAGAAAAGTCAGTGCCATGCATGTATTCGTGCAACATAGACATAGCTAAGTGATTGTTGGATAGAAAGAAATTGGCTAATGTTTGCTTGTTTGTTTATCTATTTTTTTCCTTCTTTTGTCTATTGTTTTGAGATAAAAAGTTGGCTAATGTTATCAGATATAGTTGTTACAACAATATAGTTTCTGAGGAAGAATGCAGAAAAAGGGTTATGGATGTTCTGTAGGAACAGATGCATAACTCAATGATTGTACCACCAGGTTATAAAGCCTCGACTTTCCATTGATTTGGTCAATTATTTGGAAAGCTAACTAGGCTACATTGTATAAAATTGAACTTGAACAATGCTTGTCTAAAATTGTATGAGACAGAGAAGGAAATTATAAACCTGATAGCTATAGATTAAGTTTGTGTATATCTCTGTGTTCCTGTTGCATGCAAAGTGTTGCTGTAACAATTTTCAGTGTTTGGTTTGCTACAACTTTTTATATCTGCAGGAATAAAAGTTGCATCCAAGCACCCATATTTGTGAATGATCTGTAACGTTGCTTACAACAACAAATAGTGGATCAGAATCATATTTTTGAATTCAAATCTCCATCTTTTCAGTAGATAATGCGAGAAAATAATAATATTAGGACAAATTTACAAAATTCCCCAAAAAATTCATATTTCAAGTCTGCAAAA
Source organism: Iris pallida (assembly GCA_029216955.1). NCBI lineage: Eukaryota > Viridiplantae > Streptophyta > Magnoliopsida > Asparagales > Iridaceae > Iris > Iris pallida. The sequence continues at coordinate 161,586 of JANAVB010018280.1, read as the reverse complement.
AGCATAAAGGAAAGTTCATTGTGTGGAAAAAGGAAAGAACAAGTCTGCAAAAAGCATCATGTCCTTCACATGTGACATAACAACAGCTTCTAATACTCTTAAGCGTTGATGGACATCAAAATAATTAAGCCGGGAAACTTGTTAAAAGTGGGAATTGAAGCAAAAGGGTCGAACACCATATGTTTGCTAAAATGGCTAGACGAATGATATAATAAAATAAAAAGTGGAGTCTCTACCAGGAAATTCGGAAGAATAAGTTAAGTTGGGGAGGCCATGGACATGCATCCTGGTCTTGATGACATCCAGCAAAATTAACCATTTAACTCAAGACAATAGTGGAACCTCAGATTTTGGTGGGAATTATAATATTCCAACAGAGCAAGTTAATTATTTGATAAATCAGAGGTTTAACCACAAACTTTACCAGCCCATCGTGAAGCCGGAGTGGCTTCAAGCACCACGTCGAGATCGTCGTTCCTGGTGCAAATGAAGACCGGGCCCTTGAAGTCGGCGGGAACCAATGGCCCCTCCCGACGAGGAGGTCCTGGCCTCTCCCATACCCTGGAGCGCCCTCCCGACCCTTCCTTCGCCGACGATCACCGCCGGGAGAACTGATTCCATCGCCATAGCCCTAACCCTAATTTTCGAGGAGGAGCGGCGGAGGAGGATTGGGAAGTTGACAACGGAGGAGGAAATCGTGATCTCTACCTCGAGAGTGATGGTCTTCCCGGTGGGGGTCGGCGCGGAAGTCGACGACGGTGATGTCGGCACCCGACGGCGTTGAGGGCAACGGCGTCATATTCGCATCGGCAGGCATGGCGAGGATGCAGAGTAGTTGGAGAGCAATTTTAGGGTTTATAGGGTTTAGAAAAGGAGGAGAGGAGTGGGGGCTCTTTAGAGGAGAGGAGTGGGGGGCTCTCTCTCTAAAGGAGAAAAAGTTAGGGAGAGAGAGGAAAGGAAGGGGACGATCGGGAGAAAGTTTGCTAGGGTTCATCCATTAAAAGGAACCACAACCGTCAACACATATAAAAATTTTGAAAAATTTACTAAAATGGCAGTTGAAAAAATCCCGCTAAGTTTTTGGCACATACATTACTTGACGGTTATCACCAAAACCGTCAATAAATAAATTGTTTTTCTTGACGGATCCTCCGAAACCGTCAACATACATGGTATAAAATTGCTAATTTAACAAATAAAAGGGCCTCTCTTGACGTAAGCCTAAATACGTCAAGAAAACCCTATTGTTGACGGCTTTTGACGACCGTCAACTTATAAACCGTCAAGAATCGTCTTTTTTCTTGTAGTGAAAGTACGCCTTCGAACACAATTTCGAAAAGCCCAGTTAACCGGATGCCCAAAAGCATAGTCAATTTGATGCACAGAAGCACAGCCTCGGAGACGTCCAAAAGCGAGCTTCCATTATGTCCAGAAGCACAGCCTCAGAGATGTTCGACACGCATCCCTTTCACAATGTGGCACTATGCCACGTAACCAGTATAGCAACCGTATCTCTTTAGATACAAATAATCTGGTTTGTTCAAACTGCATCTCTGTCGATATGATCAAGATCTATTATATTAAAACTAACAAAATCCTTGACCATTGTGCGCGTGACACGTGTCATCGACTCAATCCTGTTGATGAATGGGTGTCAACCACCCAGGATTTCAGCAACAAAAGAATCTCAACAACTGCCACGTGTCAGCTCAGCAACAGACCCTACAGTGCTGTTACAACAGATTCTCCTGAAATCTCGTACACGCAGCGCTCCAACATACCAAAACCCATAGCACATCGTATATGTGCATGTCTATAAATAGAAGAAGTCCTCCTTCATTTAGGGGATTCGACTGCTTCTCGATTGGCAAATCCAGATCACCAATCACAAGTATTTAGAGAGTAAGAGCAAGTTCGTTTCGTCGTCAGATCGCCAATGGGTAAAGGAACCATTACAGCATTTGATCTCCATCGTCACACTTTTTCATAATCAATTGTACTTAGATCTCTTGTTCAGGGGTCTCTTGTACTCTTTTAAAGTTTGAAATACAAAAGTTGTTTAACTTTTTTGTTCATGGCAAACAATTCTCTCTTTTTTTATGGTGCCAAATGAAGAAATAATATGCTCTTGTGACTCGATCCACTGATTTTTGTCATCCAATTAGAGCTTTTATGTCTCTCCTCGCTGACCACAAGGGTCACTCTGGTTCGACCACCTCTATTGAAACTAGTTGTGCAACTCGGGCGGGGTGGGTCGAACTTGAGGTCAACTCGAGGCCAATTCGATGAATCATAACCCTGGTCCGAGCCCAAGCCTGACCCGACCTCGGGTTCAACATATGAAGACCAAGACCAAGTCCACAGGATCGGATTGGGCTCGGCTTGGGTCGGATTCATCGGGTTTATCGGACTCTAATATATTATTGGAAAGTTTTAAACAAAAGTATATTAAACATATAATCAAATAGCAAACAAGCATTGATTATCACAAATTACAAAATAAATAAGATTAAGGATAAAAAATTGAATAATTTAGATGAAGAAATTTAGGATTTAAACTTTTTATTTAAGAAGTATGAAACTATATATATATATATATATATATATATATATATATATATATATATATATATATAGAGAGAGAGAGAGAGAGAGAGAGAGAGAGAGAGAGAAGAGAGAGAGAGAGAGGAATCCACATCCCCTCACTTTTGCATCTCCCAAGCATCCCCTCTTTCACATCTGTTGGATTTTGTTTAAGTCATCTAATCTTGATCGTTAATTTTTCAATGGTTAAGATTAGATGACTTAAATAAGATCAACAGGTTTATATGGGGATGCTTAGGGGATACAAAAGTGAGGAGATGTGGATCCATCCTCATATATATATGGTTTCTGGTTCTTCGAGTAATCCGAACATGAACCGAGCCCAACCTGATTTTTGATCGGGTTCAAATATTTTAACCAAAATCGAATTCGAATCCGAGTATTTTCAACCCTAACGTAACTCATTAATAGATTTACCCATCGAATTTGGGTTTAGCTCACCCGAGTTGTACCCCTAATCGAAACTTAATCAATCACATGACACCTAGAATATATGATCCAAAATTCAATTGAAGTGTTATTGCAAAAAATTAGAAATTGATACAAATTCCTCGCAACAGAAAATGCACCTAACAGGTAGACATGAGGCACAAACTTTCACAATCTACATCTCGTGCGAAAGCACAATCTATCATAATCTACATCTCAAAGTCTGAAAAAGAGTACAACCCTATCATTATCTAAGTCCTTGTAGCAATAGTCTATTGGTCCACCACATGCCGGGTCGCTTTGAGCGGGCTGTATCTTTGACCGGATCCAACGTCAGTATCCCCTATTTGGGCGGACCCGAACCTGAACCTATCGCGCTCAGAGGCACGTGCTTATTAATCCTAGCCGTCCACGCGTCTAGTCGGTACTAGTCTCTGGTGGAAATAGACCGTTGGATGCGACATTTCCGGGCTGCTTGCTTTCATGTGGACTCCCATAAGTATGAGCACTTTCATGCACATGTGAACGAAAAGGCTTAAATTATGTCCGCACTTTCTAGTCTAATGGTATTAGAAAGAACATTCGGATGGGCCAACAAGATTCTAGCCTCTAGGGATGAACATATAATGACAAATTGTTCGATTTTTCGGTTATCGGTTCAATTTTTGGTTTTAAAATTTTAAAAATTGAAATAATGCTTCGATTTTCAGTTCTTGATCCGAGTAACCGAATCGAACCGAAAACCAATTTAGATTTAGTAGTTTATCAAACTACCATCAATCTACATATACCAATGTTTTGTAACCCCTAACTGAGCGCACTCTGTTCTCATATTCTTTGTCAGCACTTCTTTGAGCATTCTCTCTACCCTCAATATATATATACTAATATTTTTCACACTATATAATATAATAATTTAAATACTAATGTCATATTTTTAAAATAAATTGTTATTTAAATAGGCTCATTTTGCTAAAAATTTGAAGACCCGCACATTAGCGCACGAAATCGAACCGACCGAAAACCGAACGAAACTAATTCGGTTCAGTTTTGTTCGGTTTTTATAAAAATAGTTCGGTTTTCGGTTTTGAGAAATACGGTTTACGGTTATTTCGGTTTTCATATATTTGGTTCGATTTGAACCGAACCGAATCGTTGCTCAGCCCTACTCCCAATTATGTGCGTGCATAATTTCAAAAAAAATGCTTAAATTATTGAAGTGTCATCTTTACCACACAAAGGTGCATTAAAAAAAAAGAAACAAACAAACAAAAAAATAAATATTGAATTCCCTGTTGATGTAAATTATTTATTATTATATATTTTCTTAATAAATTTATATATATATATATATATATATATATATATATATATATATAATATATATATATATATCCCAGAACTGTCCCATTTTATTCATAAAGGCGCAAAATGTCGAAGCCTTTACAAGTAAACCCAGTAGGCACAAAATGTCGAAGCCTATACAAGTATACTAACAAAACCTAGATAAAAAGAAAAATGGTGCGGGGGATCGCCATATACGGTCAGGAGAGCAGAGCCTGCCAAAAGTCTGACTGGCCGTTAGAGCAGTGGTGTCAAATCTTGCGGCACTGCCAGAGGGTCTCCCCGATGAGCTGATCGGCAGAGTACCGATGGTCTTCGTATCTTACTTTGTTGCCGTTTTTTCAGAGAACCCACGTGGCGGTGGCTGCGACGATGTAGTGGCCATGGGTAGCGATAGCCCAGGAGGCCAGAAGATCGTTGAAGTTCCGTCCCCAAGAACCAGTTTGCAACGATGGGACAGAACGTTCCAAACGGTGGTGGGTAATACCCCCTGGCTGAAGATGTGATCCACCATTTCGGACAGTCGCTCCGAGCAGCAATTGCATGCGGACGCCAAACTAATTCCGATGGTGATGAGAATGTCGTCAGTGGCAGCTTCTTTCGGATGGTTCTCCAGAGCAGGAAAGACCATTTCTTGGGGATACAGGACTGCCAGAAGGGCCAATGATGGGAAGGAATGTCGTGGCCGCGGACCACACATCTGGCAGAAAAAACCGAGAAGGATCCGTTGGCCACAGTCAACCACCGCAGCACGTCCGGCGTCGCCAATCCTTACCCCAGAACCACGGATGCGGTCAGCAGCCTGGCCACTGACCCAAATATGGATAAGGTTCCAGTCCAATCATTACCTGTGGAATTCCATGTCTTTAATCTTGCTATTTTTTGGGGCCACGGGGAGGCTGGGGAGCAAGTCGTCACAGGCCCAACGTTCTTGGAGTATCGAGGATTCGCCCGAACCCAGCTGGAGACGGATCACGGGTTCAACTAGGTTGCGCCAGCGAAGGATGCGACGCCAAGCCGCGGAGGATCTGTAGTTGGATGTGGCTTACGTCGGATGAATATATTTGTAGTACCTGGCCTTCATAAAAGTAGCCCATAAGTTTTGGCTGGTACGGAGCTTCCCCCACAGCTTCATCGAGAAGGCATCCACAATGTGTGACAGCTTCGAAAATCCCAGTCCCCCTCGTCGGTGGGGGCGCCTTGGTATCCCAGCTGGCCCAATGATGCTTGTCGAGGCCTCCACTGTGTCCCAGAAGAAGTCGCTGAAAAGGCTTTCAATCGAAGTGAGGACCTTTTTCGGAGGGGAGCACGCGGCAAGAGTATAGATGGGGATGGACGACAACACATATTTGATCAGAATCATCTTTCCACCCGGGGATAATGTGGCGTTATGCCACCCATCTAGTTTTTTCCTGATTATGTTCACTAACTCGTCAAAAATTCTAGAGTTAGATCTGCCGTACACCAGCGGGCACCCGAAGCAGAGGAAAGGGGGATACGCGACGGAGAAGGAAGTGATGTTGGAGAGAGTAGTGACGTGCTCTCTATTAATTTTGTGGTGGGCGTAGATCACGCTCTTGGCGGGATTGACCTTCTGGCCGGAGCACCTGGTGTACCTTTGCAGCGTGTTGTGAACCGCATCAACCGAGTCGACATCTCCAGAGTAGAAGATGAGGATGTCATCAGCGTATGCCAGGTACGATGACTGGACAACCGCTGGCCGTATGAAAGTGGTGGAAGTTCGGGATGATGGTCAGTCTATTCAGATTCCTACTCAAGGCTTCTGCCGCAATAATGAGATGGTGGAGGATAAGGGGTCGCCTTGCCTAACCCCGTGGAGGATTTGAATAAACCATCTGCTTGTCTATTGATGACCGTAGAGAACCAAGAATTACTGATCGATCTCCACACAATGTTGGTCCAAGTTTCGAAAAACCGAAGGCTCGGAAAACCTAGATTATGAATTGCCAATCCAGCCTGTCGTAAGCTTTTTCTATATCTAATTTGATTGCAATGTTTCCGCCCCTGGTTGGTAATTTCAAGCAGGTAATCAATTCGTGAGCTAGCATAATGTTATCCTGGATATTTTTGCCCTAGACAAAACCACTATGTTCTTTCGAAATATTTTAGGGAGGATCTCTATCATGCGGGATGCGATGACCTTATAGATAATCTTGTTGGTAAAGGTGTATAGGCTGATTGGACAGAAATCCTTGAAAGTCTTCGGATTGTCCTTCTTTGGGATGAGTAAGAGGTTAGCATTCGAAATGGATCTGGGGTCTCGTGCTCCTTGGAAGAAGGCAATGACAGTGTCCAGGATATCCGACTTGATGATGTTCCAGCAGGTGCGAAAGAACACGCCCGTAAATCCGTTGGGTCCGGGTGCACTGTGGACGTCGAGGACCCAGACAGCGTCTCTCACCTCGAGCTCAGAAGGGAGGAGTTCCAGCTTGTTGTTGTCAATGTTATTAATAAGATATGGGATTTCGGCCAAGAAATTGGGGTCTCTGTGCATAATTTCTTTGGTGAACAGCTGGGAGTAGAAATTCGCGACCGCCAATTGGATGTTGCGGTAGTCTTTAATGATGTTCTCGGTTTTGTCGGCAATCTGATGGAGGTTGAGCTTCTGTCTGCGTCCCTTAACGCAGGCATAGAAGTAGGAAGTGTTTTACGCCGTCATTGTCCCACTTCAGTCTGACTTTCTGCTTCCAAAAATCAGTCTCGACTTTGAGACAGAATTTGAGAATAGCTTTGGTGAAGTACAGGACGGTCCTGGCTGCTGGCAATCTATCACAAAAGAGTTTCTGTACGAGTGACGTCATCCTCGGTGACGCGGACAGCCTGGAAAATGTCCCCGTACGCCTGTTTACTCCAAGCCGTAAGAGCTTTCTTCGTGGCTTTGAGTTTGTTGGCCACCCGGATAAGAGGATCGAAGGAGTCCGCTTGGGTCCACGCATCCGCCACGATGCCCTTGAACTGGGGGTGTTCGCTCCAGAAGTCAAGGAACCGGAAGCTTTTCTTGATCTGGCTAGAGTTACTTCTGATTTCAACCATCAGGGGGGTGTGGTCGAACTCAGTAGCATTAAGATGTGTGAGGTTGGATATGATTTCCATGTCCGACTAGTGGGCGTTGATGAGAGCTCTATCAAGGTGGGAGTATTGCCGACGGTCGCCTTCCTGCATGTTGCACCAGTGAAGGCGATTCCCAGATGTTGACCTCCCCGAAGTCGAGGAAATCTTCCATTCCCACAGTGCCACTCTCCGCCAGTAGGCCCTGCTTGGCTGCCCGATCCGGGCAGAGCTTGTCCGCATACACTACCAGAATAAGTCATATTAGCGACGTAATTAGCGACGCTTAACAAAAACGTCGCTATAATTTAACAATTTAGTGACGTAAATATGAAACATCGCAATACGTCACTATTAGCGACTATCAGCGACGTATTGCGACTACGTTTTGTATTAAAAATACGTCGCAGATAAGTCGATGAACGTCGCTAATATGACTAACAATAGCGACGTTTACCGACGTATCATAATGACGTCGCTAATATGACTAATAATAGCGACGTTTACGACGTATCATAGTGACGTTGCTAAATTGAAAATATACGGTATTTGAGTTTTCATTTCCCCCATTATTTCGATCGATTCCCACCAAAACTCCCTCCCCCCAGCCCTCGGCGACCATCTTCCTCCGGCCCTCGGCACCCCCTCCCCCCTCGGCCCCGACCCTCCGCGACCCCGCTCGGCGACCCCGCTCCCCCTCGTCGACCCCGCTCACCCTCGACGACCCGCTCCCCTCCGTCTCCAGCTCCCCTCCATCTCCAGCTCCCCACCGGCGACCCCCTGCCCCTTCGACGTCCCGCTCCTCTGGCCCCGACTAGGTAAACCCTAACCCTCCTTCGGATATGACAATTTGACACAGGATACAATATTTTGACACACACACACACACACTTTGTGCCTAGTTATTCTCGTCATTGTTGGCCCTAATTTATATTACTTATTTTCAGTAGAGTAAATTTTCTGATACTAAAACCTCACATGGATTATTGTAAGAAGAACCTACAAATTTGGTGAATGCATGAATCTTTGTGATGTCTTGTTTTATTAGTTTTGAATGATCAAATTTGGAAGATGTGAGCTGACAGCAGGATGATGGTCCATATTAAGCTTAAGCGTGTAGTGCAAGTCTCATTGCTAGACATGTGACACCTATGTGCTCAAATTTTGGATTCGTGTTAGATTGTATCTCATGTTCGGTTGAACGTTCAAATTGAGGTAACAATAGAGTTGATAATTTAGTTTTATATCATCTACGAGGTAGGATCATGTGGTGTTGATAATTGAAATTGATTCAGATCTTACATGATAATTCTCTTTTAAGGTATATTCGTCCAATTCAACAATCAATATCGCACCTTTATGGACCAACTCTGTTTCGGGTCACATTGCGTACCCAACAATTCGACCCCTATTATTTAGAGCTTTGATATGCCTACAACCAAATGCTTACAATTTTTTTACAACTGCCACATGTCCGTCACGTTTAAACTTTGATTGGAGGATAGGGAAGTGGTAGGTTGGGTGGAGCCCATATAGCAGAAGGGAAGGGGGAGGTGGGACCCGATGGGACTCATCTATAACTGAATAACAATTTGCACTACAAAAAGTGAACTTTTGGGACGACACTATTAGTAACGCTAGTTCGAAACGTCCTAAAAATTTAGTTTTTGGGACGACTATATTTTTGGTATCAAAAAAATAGTATTATTTGGGACAGATTGAAAAATAGATATCTTAATTGGGACTATTAAAATTTTATGTCCCAAATAAATCTAAGAACGGTCCCAAATAATCTCGACGGGAATGGCAAACATTTGGCGGCTCACTACCAATTTTTTAGAATTTTTTTCCCTCTCTCCTATCCTATCCTACCCGTAGGATCTCTTAGCAGAAATCTCCACCGTTGGATCCACTATAAGAAATTATCTCCCAATGACCTAATTTTTCCTTCTCCCCAAAGACCTAATTTTTTCCTCCCCTTCCGAAAAAATTCCATCGTCGCTCCTAACGCCACCTCCTACTCTCGCTGCCGTCGTTGCTCCCAGCACGGTCGCAATGACAAGAAGGGCAAGAAGCACGAGCCCCAGCCCCTCCTCCTCCTCCTCCCATGAAGTCGAGTGCCTCGTCGGCGTAATCTTTGATGCCATCTGGGTAAGAAGCACAAGCCCATGCCCCTCCTTCTAATCTTTGACAACCTCTCCACCACGTCCTCCGGGGCCTCCTTCGCAAGCTTGGCGTTGGCCTCAACAACATGCTTCACTTCTCCTTCGTAGCCTCTGGCGCACCTGGCAGCAGACGAGTCGACCGATCCTCCCACCAAAGCGGACACATGAAGAAGACCCTCTCCGTTTGGCCTTGTATGCGTGTACAATCATTTATGAGAATGATTTTCCACAGCTTACCTATTTGAATAGTCTCTCTGGATTTTAGGTGGTGATTGGGGGTGGTCACGGTGGAGTGTATGTTACAATAACTGATCGTCGCGCGAAAGTTTGAAGCAAAATTCTTTAAGGTGTGTTTAATGTAAAATATTTTTGTCAAAATCCGTTATAAAGGTGGTCAGCCTATACCTGACAGGTATTCTCTCTTTATTTCTAAGATGTCTGTAGTCACCGGGAGAGGGACCCCCAACATTGGTATTGGTCAGTAATGCTAGTGGTTGGTACGGATTGGGACGTGCCAAATCCGATACGTATCAGCTGTATCGTATATGATTTGATAGTTAAATTCACTTATTTCATTGGCTGCCAAATTTTCTAGTTAGCATCTTGATTTATAGATAGCAAGCAAGTCATTTCTTCTGAATAAGGATGACAAACGAATGTATAATGAATAAGTTCATTGATTTCCATTGCCCGACACTTTCTACTCAACATCTTAACCACTTCAGCACAACTCACATATTTTTGCATTTTGCATAACATCTGGATTTTCATTACATTTGTTAAGTAGTACAGCTTAATTTTTTTTATATCCAAAGATGCTTATCTTCCATTATGTTCACTTGACACACAAATTATACATAGCATAACAGACATCTTTGTAGATTCTGCATACTATCTGTGACTTTCATCACATCAACTTTTTGGTAGTACACAACTTAATAATTCTTATCTCAGGAAAGTTGATCTATAATATTTATTATGTTCATTTGACTCTTTATAATGTCTAGTTCTGTAAGTTCTCAAAATTGAGACATCCTTTAGTAATAATATTTGTTCCTTCAGTTATTAAATTATGCTCTATAAAAAAGGTGCTGCAGTGCAAGCTTGTTCTCAAAAAGCTTTCTCAAAGCATCCTCCAGGCTCCTTTGCTGGGCCTTATGCTTTAGTTTGACGATTCCATGCAAATACTAGATTTTGTTGGAACTGTTTTTCCTTGTTCTTTTGATTAGTCGTCTTTGTTGAAACTCCCAAGTTTGAAAATCTTTTAGACTTGCCATTACAGGCGTTCTATAGAAGAAATATTAAAGCTATTGCCTGGACCTCACCTTGATTTGAAAAGAGTGAGTTTCTTTAGTTGTTATTTAATAAAGATGGAAGTTTTACTTTCCATCATATACTGAAGCTATTTTTGTATCACACCTGAATAGGGTGGTTCTACTAGCAGTTCATCTACATGCTTCAAGGTGGTCAGCCTTATACCTGACATGTATTCTCTCTTTATTTCTAAGATGTTTGTAGTCAAAATTCTCTTGTCTTCTTAAAGTATGGAAGTAGCCAAGGTCCGTGGTTACCACCAGGGTGGCACCATGTAGCCCTTGCTCCTATAGAGCATATGGACATAGGTGCGAGATAATTTAGCATTTATAGCGTCTTGCTTGAATGTTCGTTTAATAGTCTACTCTAGAACTCTCTAATTTGATATGCCATATGTACAAATTCGCCAGGAATTACCATGTTACTGCTCAACAATTTGTACTGGCAATCAGGTTTCTCTTAATTGCTCTACATGTTCACCCATTTATTTTTGTGAGAAGTAACTCTTTTTTATGCATCGTTGTCTCATACATTTGTGTTTTAAATTTTTAAGATGAATTCTTTAGTATACCTTCATTTTTTTTTTAATTTCCAAGGGATGCTATTTTTCATTTTGGATATGGTTTGGCTTATCTCTTAATTTGTAATGATTTCAGCTGTGGGTGAACCATTACGTGGTTTTGAGGATGAGAAGGTCTAATTTGTTGCTTTAAGCCGTAGGAAACGCCAAGGTGGTGATGCTAATTATTTATTTATGTACCTTTTATAATTTATGTTGTGTTAGTCACCACTTTATTTGAATAGATTTTTGTCCATATTTGATGTTCTTTGTTCATGAAGTTAAGCATGTTCAGATTGAGAAAGATATTTAACAAGCTGTATAGCCGTCTTAGTCTAAATTATTGGTATCCTTGAATTTCTTTTGTTAGTAGTTTTGGGATCATGCTTGTAGCTAGGCTCACATATGAATCGGACTCTTAATATTGTTATGAAATGTCTATGCAATGTTCCCTTATAATGTTCCCTTAAAATTATAATTTAAGGTTTTTGTCCCCTATTATTTTTTTTATTATTGTTGTACTTGTATCTAGTATCTTGCTTGTCGATCACAATCATCGACAAATCATAGGCCATATTAGATGATTCCTTGGTTTAATTATGACGTTAAGATTGTTATTCTGTTAATTAATTTGTACTATGTGGTGTATAAGGGATTGATAAAGATCAACAATTAAGTTGCACCCCTTTCTCTGTAACCTGCTGATAACAGTCATCAGTGATCTGTATGAATAATGACCAGACTCTAATTTACTGAAACAGCATAAATAAAATTCAGTAACAACATGCATTAAGTTTGTCATTTTCGGACCACTACTAAACCCATTTTCACCATATGAATTCCATGTAACGGTTGAATATACTAGAGAATGTAGAAGAAGAATCAACAAACTAGAATATGCATTGAATAACTTTTCCTATGATCTATCGTTATATACCAGAGGCTATGGCTAAAGTATGTTCTAACTTTTATATTGAAGTTATATACTTAATCAAAGTACAGTCTATTAGGTACATGCTTTCAGTATTTGTTATATTATGTCTTATTCAAATAGTTGGTTTTTAGTGAACAAATTAGTGATTTATTAATTGTGGTCATAGGGGTATCGAAGTTAAAGGATTTATATTGGGCCCATTAACTAACTTAGCTATCTGTATGAAATTTCTGGTGACATATTCTTGATCATTCCTAAGAAATGGCTATGATTTATAAATTTAGAGTTTGGTTGAATCCTTGATTAATTTTTTGTTCTTGGTTTTTTTTGTTCCTTCAGCCACTTCTCTGCAGGAAGGTGTTGTACGGATGACTTGGCTCCCCGTTGGAGGTCACTAGATGGATCTAATGATGCCACCGGCGATCCCTGCGGTGAGGAGCCATGGAGAGGTGTCGCTAGTATTGCTGCTATAGTATGAAAGGAGGTTCTTTTGATTCTTGTTGTTATTAAATTATACAGTTGTTGTATTGGTTGTTTCATAATTTTTTATTTGACCCTCATAAGTCCTGGTTAATAATTTGAGCATGGGGTTCTATATCTTCGTAGTATTCTTTGAAATGTTGAAAATAAGTTCTAAGAAATTTACTAATAAGAAAAATGGAATAGGTGTCTTCTTACTCACCTAGCTAGTGGGATGCTCCTCCATTGGGGGTAATAGAGGTATGGACCATATCCTGATATCACATGCCATTCCTTCAATTTTTTCTTGATAAGAATTAGATAATTATTAACTTATTCTCCTACCAATTATTGTTCTTCATCTATTCGACAACAAATACTACTTCATTCAAACGCATGTTATGGCATACATCAATATCTATAATGTTGATAATTTTTGTTGAGTATGATCATTTTCTTTTGTTCTTACACTAGTATAAAAAATTTGATGAGCAAGTTCTTAGGGTAAAACCCACAAAAAATAAGATTTCTCTTCCATCACCGAGAAGAGAAATTAAAGAGCATTAGATACCATTGCAATGTAGCATCCTGCGCTCGCCTTCTAGGTTAACTGTCGACATAGATATATCTAATTCTAGTACATTTCTGAGAAAATTATTTTGGTTAACCTGTCCTATGTGGGCTACAACACTTTCCAACCAATTGCAATCGAAGAAAATTCTTTAAGTTGGTGGTTGTATTTTGTTCTCCTATATTTAGTCCATTTATACACTTGTGTCACTCATTCATTTAATACAATTTAGAGTGGAGATGAACAATGCATCCAATTTTCTTTGAAGGATATATAGATGTTTTTATCATACATTCTATCCAAATCCAACTCATATCACAGGTCATGACTGTATCGAGCACGCATCGACACAAAAGATAACAGGAAAGAATCTCCCTACTACACAAGTATAATGGTCTGATGGAGTAGATGCCATGAAGAAGGACAAGCAAGATCAGTGTTAGGAAACTAAATAGGTTGAGTTGTGTTATAGTTTTATGTACCTGGTACTTTGATAGACTGCACATATTATTAGGTCACAGGGACCTCCGCCCGCAAGATTTGAAAGAGATGATATCCGAAGGGAAGAACGGGCTCAGATCAATTAAGATCTTCAGTATTGATATTTGTAGTTGTTGTGAACCATGAAGGAAAAAAGCAGGTTTAGGAGGGAGATATTCTCACACTATTTGTTACTGGAGTTTTAGTGTAAAAAGCTTAGTCTAGCTACAAAATGTACCTTTTTAGCTTATGAAAGTTTTTTTTTTTTGATACTAAATCAATAATATTCATATGGTTTGCTATACAGGTTCACTTCTACTCCTGACAAGGAATCAAACAAGTACTATATATCTAGGTCCAGCCCCCTGGAAGAGATGGCAGGTGGAAACTTTGTTTATTGGTGTCCACTCATACGAACATTTTCTAGAGTTGATGCTAGTATTTTTACTAATCTAGTGCACTCATTCCACATTGCAGGCAAATTGGTACTGCAACTGGACCTTGTAGAAACAACAGGGAATACCTATTTTTGTTAGAGAAAGCAATGTTTGATATAGGTATGATCCCATAGACCACCTATTTTTGTTAGAGAAAGCAATGTTTGATATAGGTTGTAAATTATTTTTTTGACTGATATATTATATGTGGCTGAGGGCATGTATTTTAGTATTTCTTGATATACTAATATGTGGCTGAGGGCATAGGATTTGGCCATAAGCAATTTCCATACTATATTATTCTTCTATGTCGGAATATAGGAAATTATTACTACATTGATGAATTGAAAGTACCTACTTTTCATATATATCCTTCCCAGCATGTTCTAAATAATTCAGGATATTGCTTCTGAACTTGTAGCAATACAAAAACACTATTTTGAGGGTTAGATTTGGCTTCATATTTGGAATGTTATTCCAATTCTGATTCAATGATGCACCTATAGCTGATTTATTGCATTTCGAGCAGCAAATTTTGTTCCAAACAAACTGCTAACCTGAAATGTTCAATGCGGGGACTAAGTCCCTTGTGCAAATTTCCAAGCCTACGTATAGTGGTCAATTTTAAGGGTAATATTAATCATGCGGATCACACATAAGTATCAATCATAAGCAAAGTATAGTCATGAAACCTTAAATGTTTTCTATTGAGAACATCTCGAGAAGAAAATGTTATTAGTTGAAAAGTTTTGAACATTAAGAACAAGTGTCCCATGAGAGGGGTATTTACTGCAATATATAATTTATATTGTATGCCATATACCTATATTGGTGAAGCCAAAATGAAGAAGGAATATAGACTTATGTGTCTGCCTTGCCTAAGGTTCTAAGAATCAAAATTATATGGGCAAGAATGTATTTCTTTCTCGCTTACATAAGTATTGCGATCAATGTTTCTGACCTTCCATTTTAGTTTCCGGTTTTGTTCCTTCTAGTGTGCACTTACTGATGCGTTTTGCCTCTTTTGGACATGCATTTATTCAAAATCTTGCGATGTTCTTCACTTCAGTTTTCAAGGTAAGTTTTTTTGTTTCCTAGTTCCATCTGCAAACACATGTACATGATATACTAGACCACACTATACAATTTAGGTAATTAGTAACTTATACCTGTTACTGAAGCTGGCCGGGATAAAATAGTTGGAGGGGAACTATTTTAGTGTTATGCTCTCATTTAAAATGTTTTCCAATTTTTTCCATCTTCACTTAAAGCTTCCTTTTTCACTTGAAGCTTCCTTTGTCACTTGAAGCTTTTTCTGTACATTGTTTTTTTCCCCAATTTTTCTGTACGCAGGTCTGTACAGTTTGGAAGAACTGTTAGTAAGTTTGTACAATTTGTTTAAACATTCATAAACTAATGTGGTCTAGTCTGTACAATTTGAAAGAACTTGTCTTTCTTTTCTGGTTGTTCGTGTATAGTTAGCAGGTTGCTACTATATTGGCATATCTTCATTTGCAGGTCCTTCAAAAGATTCTGGATATGCTAAAATGATGGGCGACGATCTTGTTATGATAAAAAGTTTGGGTTAATTTTTGGGTTCATGTTGGATATACTAAAAACATGGTGTAATGGTGGAGACAATGGGTTCATTTTGTAAATGATGTTGTGGGTGATGTATAGTGTTTTGGATTTATTTTGGAAAAGGTGGTTAAGGATGCTTGGGTTCAACATTTTGTATGTAATGGTGGAGACAATGGGTTCATTTTGTAACTGATGATGTAGGTGATGTATAGTGTTTTGGATTTATTTTGGAAATGGTGGTTCAGGATCCTTAATGTTAAGATTTTTGTTGTTTATCAATTGAACATATATAGTTATATATGGATTTTGTTGTCTTCTACATAATGGTAAAGAATGCTTGATGTTGTTAAACTTTGTTTTTGTATTGGAGCTCTGATACTGGAGATACATCTGAGGACAAGCTTGACAACGTCCATGATTATATGAATTATGTGTATTTAAATTGTATGTTTTATAGCTGAAAAATACAGACAGTAATTTCATAAGTATTACTTTTGGGACAGTTATGTAATTGTCCTAGATATAAACGACATCCTTTTGTAACGCTGGCAAATTTGTTTAGGACGGATGTTATTCGTCACAAACTCTTTTATTTTGGAACCGTTTTGTAAACCGTCGTAAATATGTAATAATTCAAATTGGTACGGTTAGATTTTTCGACCCTAAAACCAAATTAGGACGGTATTTTTTGTCCTAAAATTTTTGGCCACGCCACCCTAATAGCACTGTCACTTACCGTCCTAAAATTCGCCCCAAATTATAATTTAGGACTGATTTGGGTCTTTTTAAGACTGATTTTTGGCGTCCCAGAAAGACACTTTTTTTGTAGTATCGGTTTCTTCGGTTTTCTCGGTTAGACTTTCTATTGTATAATGGATAGGGTCCAAAGTTAAAATCGTGATTAAATGATATTAAAAGTTATAAATTTTTATACACAAATTGATTGTGTTTGCGTCCAAAGTTACTAATTGTTAAATTACCAATGTTAGTTTCAAAACAGAGGAGTTGTTTTCAAAATATATACATTTTATTTACAACATATGCATAGAATTGAGGGTATTTAATAATTGCACAAGTCTTATTCGGTTTTCAATTTTGGACCAATACTTCATTAGTATTTGTTAAATAGTATATCTCAAGACCTAGACTTCTAGTTACTATAACCATTATAAATTATTCCTATCATAACAGATTCACACTAAGAAGAGAGACATTAGATAAGTAGAATTCTGAAAGCGTTAAAAGGCTTGCAGAAGTAAACTTTCTTCGAAGAGAAGGGCTGACATTGAACACATTACGACATTCATTTAATACTCATGTGTCTATGCATCCTTTTGGACAATATAATCGAATAAGTGTATCTATCTTTGCAAAATTATCTTCAAATGGATATGAATTACTACTTACAAAATCGTTCATGGATGTACAACTGTAGCTCCCCTTCTCGAAATTTTGAAATATTTTACTATTATTTATTTTATTATCAATATTATCGAGGATATTATTATACAATATTATTTTATTAATACTGGTTATATTATTATTGTCAATAAATGTTATATATATATATGCATGTTCATATTTATAAAAAATAGGCTCATAGGAATGATGCTTTTGGGTTTATTTAGAATTTATGGAGTTATTTAGATGTAAAGATATATGTGTGTAAGTGTATGTGAATAGGAATATATGTGAATCTATATTAATATATGTGTAAGTATTATAAATAAATGTTGTATATGTGTATGTGTACATATACATAATATATATATATATATATATATATATATATATATCTATATATATAATATATATATATATATATATATATATATATATATTTCAGAAGAACACTACTGTTTTATTCATTCCCTCAAAATGAGATTACAAGAGAACTGAGTACATTCACTGCAAAAAGGAAGGAAGGGATTTCAGATGCTTGCATTTGGTGAGAGCTTTCAAAATCTGTCTACGGATCCCTGACTAGTTGATCTGCTGTAAACTTGTAGGACTCATATCTCCATTTATTTCTATTCTTCCAGAACCCAGCAAGCAGCTCCTACAACCACTTCGCGGAGATGAATTGATGGCCTACGCCACCAACGCTTAAGGGAATTTGGCCAGGTCCTTGTTGTGGTGATTCTGAAAGCTTGTTGTAGTTGGCTCCAAACTTCCTTAGCCAGGTCCCCTTCATGAAACACATGTCTGATGGATTCCTGATGAGGCTGAGCACAGCAATGACATTGAGAGGCCAGCTGATAGCCTAATTTCTGAACACTATCATCCGTTGGAAGACGATCATGTAAGATTCTCCATGCTAGCACAGACCACTTAGTAGGGATGCACGAATTCCATATATGGCAAAAATTTGTATTGCGAGGGAATGGTATTCTTGTATGAGTCCACGCAGATTCAAGAGAAAACATACCCGAGTGAGATGGAGCCCAAATCCAGGAGAGCTGATCCATAGGATTGGGTTGAATAAGATGATTAGATATGTTCCTCCCTTGAATAATCCTTTTCCAGATTGGTGAAGCAGATGAATTAGGCTGAACCACATCAATTCCAGTGAATTTGCAGTATCTGTACTTGATAAAAGTCGACCATAGACCTTCTTGAGTCTTCAGCTTCCACCAAAGTAGAGAATGAATTGATAACTTCCTCCAGGCTTCGAAGACCTAACCCCATTTCATCCTTAGGTCTGGCCATTGAAGACCAACCTAGCCAAGAATGCTTATAGTGGCCCTCCTTCGATCCCCAAGAAAACTTAGAAAACATTGTTTCAATCTGAGTAAGCACTGCCTTTGGGGGACTACATGCTGCAAGAGTGTACATGGGAATAGAAGTCAATACAGATTTAAGAAGGACTAGCTTGCCCCCATAGGAAAGTAATCTCTGCTGCCAACCTTCAATCCGACTTCTTATTTTGGATATCAACTCCTCAAACATTCCTACATTCTTCCTTCCTGACATTAATGGACAACCGAGATAAACAAAAGGAGGTTGCGAAGACCTGAAACCAGTAAGCTCCTTTAGCTCTTCCTCACGGTCTGGAGGGAATGATTGATGAACATAAATGGAAGATTTGTGCCCATTTATAAGTTGGCCAGAAGCAGCTTCATATCTAGTCAGAACAGTCCTCAATGCTCGTATAGCTGAAACATCTCCAGCTGAAAAGATCAGTATATCATCTGCATAAGCAAGATGAGTAACCGCTGGGTAACCACTAGGAGAGTAGAAGTGATTGAAGGATGGTAGATCCACTAGCTTCTTGAGATTACGGGAAAGAGCCTCCGCAGCTATGATAAAGAGAGCAGGGGATATAGGGTCACCCTTTCGAACACCACGAAATCCATGGAAGAACCCCGAGGACTCTCCGTTAATGATTGTAGAATACCAGACGTTACTAAGGAGACGAAACATATGATTGATCCACATTTCATTGAATCTAAATCTCCTCATAACCTTCATCAGGAAACTCCATTCAACCCTGTCATAAGCCTTTGCCATATCAAGTTTAATTGCAACATTCCCTCCCCTATTTTTGATCTTTATCATACTCATCATTTCCTGAGCTAAGACAACATTATCAATGATTTCTCTTCCCCTCACGAAACCACTCTGCTCGGGTGGTATGATTTTAGGAAGAATTAAAGCCAATCTGTTAGCCAACAGCTTTGAAAAAATCTTGTTCATGACTGTACATAAACTAATAGGTCTATAATCAGACCATGTCATTGGGCTCTTGATTTTAGGGATCAACACCAGAGAGGTACTCGAAATAGCTTTAGGAAGAGAAAATCCAGCCATAAACAGTTGACAAGCTTCAATGATGTCATCCTTAATTATGTTCCAAGCAGCAGTAAAGAATTTCGCAGTAAATCCATTAGGTCCTCCCGCACTTCTAGAATCAATACTCTTGATGATTTGGGCAATTTCCTCCCTCGTTGGGCTAAGATTTAAGGCCTGGTTATCCTCCTCTGTGACGATCAAAGGAATGCAATCTAGGAAACTATCATCGTCCACTATTTTTGTAGTCATAAATTGGGCAGCAAAGAAAGCATTCGCAGAGTCTTGAATCTCCTTGAGCTCAGTGAGGGAGTCCCCGCCGACCTTGATAGAATGAATTCTGAGTTTTCTTTGTTTGCTGTTGACACACTCGTAGAAATATGCCGTATTACGGTCCCCTTCTATGTCCCACTTCAATCTAGCCTTTTGCCTCCAATAGGAATCTTCGTAGGCGAGACGTTGTTTTAATAAAGCACGAGCCTTATTAAGCTCTGTTCTAGATGTCTCTGACTGGCTCTATTCGTGTTCAATTTTTGCAGCCAGCACTGCATCTTCTGACATCTTGACCTGTTGGAATATATCCCCAAATGTAGCCCTACTCCAGGAAGATAAAGCTTTGCGGCAAGCTCCCAATCTCTCCGATACTCTAATAAGAGCATTAGCATTATGAACAGAGGTCCAAGCTGTCTCAACCACCTTGCTGAACTCCTCATGAGAGGTCCAGAAGTCCAAGAAACGAAAAGACTTTCGGACCCGCGCATTTGCAGATTTGAAAGTAATAAGCAATGGGGAATGATCCGATTCGTCTCTGTTAAGATGATCTTCTATCGATAGGGGCAGAAGGGAAAGCCAGTCTTTGTCCAACAACATGCGATCAAGACGAGAACCCTGTCTATCTCCATCTGATTTCATCCAAGTAAAAGAGCTACCTGTATAAGGAAGTTCAGTTAAACCCGTAGTCATCAAGAAATTATTAAAATCATTCATAGCTTGGGAACTAGGAGGCAAGCCACCAGTCTTTTCTGCCCTGTTCCTGACTACATTAAAGTCTCCACCAACCGCCCAAGGGAGATTATAGGTAGATTGTAAGTATTGTAATCTATCCCACATTAGAACCCTGCCTTCCTTCGTATTGTCTCCATGAACAATCGACAGAAGAGTTTCGGTAGGCAGGAAATCAATAGAAAAGCGAATAGTCACTGCTTGATCAAAGGAGTCAACCAAATGCATAGTCGAGCCCCCTCTAGTGAAAATCCATATATTCCGCTTCTCATTGGTGACACCATGAGAACAGCCCAACTTGAGTTGAAATGATGTCAATTTGCTAGGAGACACCTTGGGTTCGATAATGGCAATAAGCTGAACTTTGTTGATTCTTGCTAGATTTTTGATTCTTTTAAGAGTCATCGAGTTAGCAATACCCCGAACATTCCAGATTAGGAACTTAAACATTAAGATTAGGTCTGACTGCAGAGTTTGCGATGACTGACCGGAGGACCCTGTCTGATGGCGGTGGAGGAGCCTTCTTCTTACGCGTCGAGTTAGAGGGCTTGAGAGAGACCATTTCTTTTTCCGGGACATTGGACTCTGCCAATATACGGGCGTCTTCTTCATCAGCTACGTCTGCCCAAGCTCGCCCAGTAATCTCCCCTTCTTCCAGAGCTTCTGCGTCTTCTTCATGATCAACCTGATCACCCATTGATGCCGCAGGCTCCGATGAATGAGCGTCATTACTTAAAGGAGGGTCAGGATTTAATGGGGGATTAGAAATTGATTGGACGATGGCTTCATCTGTATGGGACTCAGTGTTAATCTCTATTTGGCGGTTGGATGCATTATGAGTATCTGCAGGCACATGCTGCTGAGGTAGCAGTTCCTTAGTGGATGCCGGATCCAAGACTGTTTGAGCAGTGGTTGAAGGCTCTCCCTGAATGGGAATGTCATTATTAGGAGTACTCAACTCCTCTCTTGTTTTGTCTTGCTCGCCCCTGGCGAGAATTCTAATCTCCGTTGTATGGTGTTCCTTCTCCATGATGATAGCTTTCCCTTTATCGATTGTTTTTGTCTTGCAAGAATCAGTGACGTGTCCCTGGTGATGACAGGCTGAGCAATATAAAGGAATTGTTTCATATTCAATGTGTTGCCAAAAACTCCTATTGCGTGGTAGATTGATCCGGATCTTATGTTGAAGAGGTTTAGAAGCATCAATGTCAATGAAAACCCTAGCAAGGCTAGGGCAAGATAAATCTGCTGTAGCTTTATCAATCTTTAGCGGATTACCAATGGCTCCTGTAATGGCAAAAAGAGCGTCCTTTGCATATAGATGATGAGGGAGATTCGGAAGAGTAATCCATACCGGAGTGATAGGGGATTCTTGATGCGGTGAGAAATCTGGTTCCCATTTGAAAATCCTCATCGGAGCTCGAGCTATATACCATGCTTCTTTAGAACGAAGACGAAGGTAGTCTAATTCGCACGAAGGTCGGATGAGTATGTATTTGGAGTCGATGAGACCCACATTGATGGATCCATCAAAGACAAACTCCGCAAGAGCCTTACGGATTTTGTCAATCGACGGACGGTAATGGGAAAATTTCCCAACCAACGCAAAGCGTAGCGGGGAAGCTAGGGTTGCCTCTTCCTCCTCAGAGAAGGAAATAGATGGAGCACCCTTGAAGGTGGTTATCGATCGGAGAGGGATAGGAGGCACAGACGGAGGTGTCTTACCTTCCACCACTTCGACGAACGATCTTGTAGCCATGGATACCTAAGGGCGTGAGGAAAGCACAGGGACGGTGTTGCCACCCAACTGGTGTGGCAACCCCGAGAGGGGTACCGGCACGGCCGTAAGGCCACACCGGAAAGTGGAGATGGAGGAGGCGCCCTAGGGTTTCCGAACGAGAGCGATGTATATATATATATATATATATATTTATATATATATATATATATATATATATATATATATATATATATATATATGTGTGTGTGTGTGTGTGTGTGTGTGTGTGTGTGTATATGTGATTGTATATGTAAATATACAAATATATAGGTGTATACGTGTATAGGTATATATAAATATATGTACAAGGGTGTATATGTATATGCATATGAATATATAAATATATATATTAAATATATGTGTATGTTTATGTAAATATACGTGTACATATATAAGTGGGTATATATATAATATATATTTATGTGTGTATATATATATTTATGTATCAGCTTCCCTCCCAGTCTCCTCCCACCAGCACCTCACCCTCCACCACTCCTCTCGGGTTTGTGGCGTCGCAACAGACCGGTCCTTCGCTTCCTGTGACTGACCAGATCCTTTCGCGCGTAGCTGATCCAGGGGATCCTTCTCAGTCGGTTCAGTACGTCGACCTCCGTCCGTCATCCGCCGCCATTCAGCCGGATTCATCTCTCCCTGCTCTTGGAGCACCACCCGCCCCGATCACCGCCTCAATCCCCGCTGCAACTCCTAATTCCTCTCCACCCCTGGTCAGCATTCTCCTACCTTCTCCAGTGACCCTGACTCCCTTGCTCGTTCAGAACCCTCCTCTCTTGGCGTCCCCGCATCTACCTCCCGGAGTTGGCCAGTGCTCCTATGCCACCAAGCTTCATCCGGATTTAGCAACCTCAAAGGGTCTCCAATTCCCTGACGTTCCCCTCCCTGACATCGTGTTCTCTCAGGACACTCCTGTGCCTCTGGTCCTCTTCTCTGACTCGAAATTGACCTCCCTGTCATCCTCATTCTCGTACACTTTTATTCTAAAATTTTCTACCGGTTGCCCCAAGCTCTCCAGAGTGCAGGAGACGATCGCCATGTGGAAACTCACAGCGGATTATCGAGTGGCCCCCCTCGATCCCGAACATATTCTTCTCCACCTCTCTTCCGACCATGACCACAGGACAGTTTGGTCCAAAGGGTCCTGCAAGGTCGACTCACACCAGATAAAAATCATCAAGTGGTCCCCAGGTTTTAGTACCAGAGAAGACTCAGCTCAGGTCGCGGCGTAGGTGACCCTACCAAATTTACCCCTCATTTGCTTTGTTCCGACAGCTCTCAAGCGTATTGCCAACTCGTTCGGTACGTACGTGGCGACAGCGCCAGAAACGAGAAACCTAACCAAAGCACACTATGCCAAAATTTGCGTCGAGCTCGACCTTTCCTCCGAACCTCCCAATTTTATTACCATCGAGCTCGGCAAATCGACCCACACCCAACAAATCCTATATGATAACCATATCATGTTTTGTAATCACTGCCATTTGAGAGGTCATCTTCCGAAGTACTGTCACCATCTTCACCCAGAGTTCAAGCAGAAACAAATTCGAAAAAACAGCGCGCCGGCAGAGGAAAGAACTCCACTGCCACCCATTCTCCCTCTACCAAACTCGCACATCAGATTTGACTCAGATGAAGGCAAGTCAGACAATAGCTAGACTACCACCAATGCAATGATCCCCTTCGACTCCCATCCTCTCACACTCTCCAACCAATTTGTAGCTCTTGATTTGAAAGAGGCGGAGGGCCAATTGGAGTCAGCATACCCTCTACACGATGTAATGCCTATGGTTCGTATTACGTATTTCTGGAATACGTGTACGTATTATTCTTGTATTGCATGGTTCCTTGCTTAGCTCTTCCTTCATAGCTTGGTTATTCTTGGTTCGGGTTGGCTTGGTTCGGTTTGGGATTGCTCTTGGTTCATCATGAACCAAGGGGTGAACCCCCTACCTACCACCACCACTACCATTTATTAACCCTTCTCCTTTCTCTCTCTTCGTTTATCATTTTCTCCACCATTACTTCCTTACCTACCAGAGGGAGAGAGAGAGAGAGGTCTAGGCAAGTGCAACTTGCTTCATGGAGGAACTCAAATTTTATTGTTTCATTCTCTTCCTCACAGCATTCTAACTTACTTTAGTACTTAGCATTTTCACTTTCCATGGCTAGATTCTTGTAGATCTATATTTATATTATTTTTGGATTTCTTGGGTTTTGATCTACTTAATCCTGTTATTTTCAAGTTTTGAGGGTTCCATATTGTAGAGCATTTCATTCTGCCCCATTTTGACCTATGGAAGTTCGGATTTGGGCTCCGGATGATGGAATTATGGAGTTTGGAACTTGGCCCCCATGGTGTTCTTCTTCTCAGAAAATTTGGGGAAGAAGAACAGTGCTTGACTTGACCGCATGAACATTTCATACGACAAGTGTTCTCCCAGCCGCATGGACTTTCCCCACTTAGCCGCATATGTGCCTTTGCCTCTCCTGGCCGCATGAACTTGTACTCCTTACTAGCCGCATGAGCCCTTGAACTGACCAGGCCGCATGAGCTCCAATTTGAGCCGCATGAGGCTGAGATCCATGCAGCCGCATGTGCCCGCTCCCTGCCAGCCGCATGAATCCTTCTATATTCGACCGCATATGCGCCCACTGTTTTTGGCCGCATGAGGCCCATCTGCCATGAGCCGCAGGGACCCTCAACCGATCATCCGCATATGCATGGACCATTTGAGCCGCATAGACTGCTCCCCATTACTCTAAGTCGCAGGCTCCCTGTGCTCCCCAGCCGCATGAGATTCCCTCTTCCTGACCGCATAAGCTCCTGTAGCCGCATGAGCCGCGCGCCCGCGCTGCCTTGAGACCGATTTATCCGAGCCGTATGAACTCGGATTTTGGGCCGCACGAACCCATATCAATTCAGCCGCATGGACTGTTCTCTTCCAGTCGCATGAGATCATTCCTGGCCGTATGTGCCTTAGCCGCATGGCTCTTCTATAGCCCTGTATATTGATATTTAGAAATGGTAATTGAGCATGACGTGACAGTGACCCGTAGTGGTGCACTCCTGACATAATAACCTGACATGACCTGATAGTGGCCCGTCGTGGCGCACTCCTGACTAGTACACTTGATATGATAAACCTGACATGATTATCTCGAATAGCTGTTACGACGGCTACCTGACATGACATGGCCTGTATAATTAATCCTGGACACCGTGGGCGATTGTGCTTGTACAAATAATCCAGTCCTGTCTTACATCATGTCTAGGAGGGGACTCCTGAGTACCACGGTCAGGAGTACCCATTGAAATCGACTAAGGCTAATAACTAGATTAATACATTAGTCATGAAGAGATCTCCCAGCTACAGGCAATCCCGTTACCTGGGCACGCCTTGGGATCTGTAGCATGCCGTCGAGTAGGGCGCATTTTCAGCACACTGTCATGTGTTGCACCCTTCAAGCTACCTAAGGGTACATTCGTTTCCTGGACGGTGTACCCACCTGAATTCAACTCTAAATCTTTTAACCCGGGTAACCTGGATGGACTGCAGGGCTTGTGACTGTGGAAGATTCTCACTGCATCTTGTTAGTAATTAGGCTTGTGACAACCCTAGTTAGTTAAAGTATCAAGCCGTAGTTCTTGCTTAGCCGTGAAATGATTGGATGGAGTCTAACCTGTCTAGTCTTGCCCTAATTTTGTCCCAGATTACTGCATGACCAGAATGCTTGTATTATTTTACCGATAAATGGGAAGAATTCCAAGTTCTGTTCAGACGAAGGATTACAACCCCGGTCCTTATTTGGTTTACGGGTTGTAACCTGGTTATCTGAATAGTTCCATGGTTATCTCGTCGTATATCATCCTGATGTATTTTCTTTATTTCCAGTTGTTACTTTTATTTATACTCTTGTGCTGATTGCTGGTTTTAGTTCCTAAGTGAAGCTTCCTTTGTGGCACTTGCTCTTTCTGGGATCTGACCCAGCTGGTTTTGTGTGGCCAGATTTCGGAGCAGCTCCGGAGGATCTACCGACCTTCCAGCCAGATGGTGGCCACTAGACGGAACCCTGGCAATGAGTGGGTTATTTTTGGCTCTCCCACTCTGTTGTAAAAATATTCTTTTGAGGCGTTTAGCCGACGAGCACCTGTTTAGCTCGATTGCATTTACTTACTGTCTGCCTACGGGCTGTAACATGATTGACAAATCCTAGGGTTGATCATGTATGACTAAAACTCTAGCTAGTCCTAACATTTTGTAACGAGTAGCTTCATGATCAGCTGAATATGTAATATTTGGGACGCCTTATTATTGTATATTTAATGATCATACATCTTGTAACATTTACTTACTTGCTTGTGATTGAGACATTAGGCTTGTTCATGACCATAGGAGACTGTTGGCTTGTAGTAAACCCTCATGTATCTAGACAGCCGTGACCATATAGCGAGATGGAATCCATTTCATATACGTAACTGGCTATGTCTCCCCCGCTCTCCAGTATTTTGGTTCTGGGGCGTGACATGGTTTAAGTGGTGGCCCATGCAGGTCTTGTAAATCAAGATATGTGAGGGTTTACCGAATAGATGTCTCAATCAGTATTCGTCCTTGATCTCTGCTCGTATCTTCTGAATCCCTGGATTTTTGTCCTGATCGCATGCTTGTCCCATTGATCTGTCCTGGTCCTTCTTTATTGATCCCTATGTCGTCTTCTTCAGCGGCATTGTTCGTGGTCCTACCGATCAGCAAGACGGAGCACCTTCCACGGACCAGCAACAACCTGGAGATCAAGCCCAGTATTCGCGAGTGGCCTCCAGAGTCGTGCCTTCTGGCGGAGAGCCACCAGTCTAGCCAGTTCAGCCTGCCGAGCCTGATGACGGCACTTTGGTAGGTCTCATCAGGACCTTGATAGCTTCCCAAGACCGGCGTGGAGATGCCTTGCACCAGTAGTGACGGATGCTTTGACCCGAGGTGGTCATCAGGGTAACAGCGCGGCCAACAACTTTAAGCGCTTGAACCCTCATTTCTTCGACGGTAGTGAAGATGCTATCGTCGCAGATGCTTGGCTTCAGGACACAGAGGTGATTCTAGAAGCAGCCAGGACCCCAGAGAACGAGAAGGTGGCCGTTGTGCGGCTGCAGTTGTTAGATCTTGCCCACAGCTGGTGGGCAGCGCAGGCCGTTGGGTTAGCAGCACCCATTGCTTGGGCAGTATTCAGAGAGAGATTCCAGACCAAGTATTTCGATGCCGTGGCTCAGTATGATCTTGTAAGACCCAGTTTTCTGAAATTGGGATTTTTTGAAAATTTATTATTTTTATTATTTATTAATGGTGATTTAGTCATGTTATGAATTTTGGTGATTTTTAGTTAGATTAAAATTATTTTCTAAGTCATGGCTTATGACCTTGTGATTTGACTAGTATAACCCTAGTGTAAACCCTAGAGATTTTATAACCTAGAGACTAACCATGATCATGTGAGCCTAACCATAGGTTTAGAACATCAAATTAGGGCTTTTTAGCCTAAAGGGTATTTTGGTAATTTATTAGAATTTATTTGGATTTATGTGATTTATTATTATTTAATTAGTTGATTAGTGTCATGTTAGTCCCTAACCTAGTTTAGCCTAATCTAGGGATTAGCAACTAACCTAGAAGACTAAGTGTAGGTATTTACTTTATGTTGTAAATATCTTAGGATTGAAATATCTTAGATATTTGCTTTATAGATATTTTTCATAAAACCTAGAAATATCTACTTGGTCCAAGACTTAGAAGCTAAGTTAGCAAGGTGGAAAGGAGCCCTAAATATCTACCCTACCCCCCTTGGCAGCCCACCCATGTTATAAACCCCATGGATTTATTCATGAACAAAATTACATGAAATTAAATCCACAAAATTCCCTTTTCCTTCAACCCTTGATAACTTGATCATTCTTGGTCCAAATTGACTCTAGTCTCTTGCATTGGAACCCTACAACATCTAGGGAGCTAAGGGAAGCTAGAAATTCAGAATTTGGGAGCTTGGGCATCATCGAGTTGGAGATCACACAACCCCATTCTCATTGTTTTTCTTTGGATTTGCACAATAGGTATTTTCTCACAAACCTAGTCAAATTCCTGTTTTTCTTTCATAATTGCATTCATATAAGAATAACAATACTGTAGGCTAAGTTTGGTGAGATTTAGACTTGGTTTGGTGTCCGTATCGGACACGTATCAGTGGTTTTATATAGGTGTTTGGTGAAATGCCACATAGGACTTTTTATTCAAAATTTTCCAAACAAAATATATTTTTGGGTAGCCCTAGATGTGTAGGACACGATTCCCTAGGACTGAGCATGAATTGGACACTGTTCGTGTCCAAAACAGGACACGAACCCACTGATTTTAACACACTGTTTATACTATGCACACTGTAAACACGCAAGTGTTTGACACTTCGTGTCGTGTCCACACGTGTTGTGGACACGATACAGTGACCTAGACACGTACCCTGACACCCCACCTATCCTAGGACACGACCACGACACCATAAGTTGCACACACGTGGCCCTAGACTGGTCGACACGCGTGTACGACGCAGCACGACAGTGCGCGCGGCTCCCCTACTGCTGCACATCTCGTGCTCGCTGCACGTGACACGTGGACACGTGCCACTTGGCACGAGGGTAGGGGCACCCTCTGACAACCTACCCATGAAGTTTCATGCGCCCACGTGTCGAGTCGGACACGCACGAGCGCACGCACGGGGAATGCACTGTGCGCACGGCTGTCGAATTTGGGCACTGATACGCGTGTCCCGTGTCTCGCACATGCGACGTGGACACGTGTCAGGGTGTCCTAACCCTAGCCCTACACTAGGTCGACACTGGGACACAACCACGTGGGTTGTGTTGTGTCGTGTCGTGCACACGAACGACATGAACTCGTACACGACGCTATGACACTGTGGTGTCTGAATTTACCCGATTGGGTATTTTGACTCCTGGACACGTTGTGTCGTGTCGTGGTGGACTCCTAGGGACACTAGACACTAGAGGACACCTAGGGGCTCAGTTACCAACCCTTGGTTACGAGCCATAGCTCGGTTTAGTGCACGAAAATTAAATTACCCATTTTCGAGCAACAGTACACAGTTCACAGTTTTGGGTTTTTTCCAGTTTTTGCAAAATCGAATTTCAAATCGATTTTGTTTGAGTTTAATACTTTGGACTAGTGTATTTTAGTGTGTATATGTGTAGTATATATGTATGTGTGAGTGTGGGTCAAATTTGGAGAGAAATGGTGGTGTGTGTGTGTAGTTGTGTATATATATGTATATATGTGGTGTGTGTGTGTGTTTTTAGTATTGGTTTGGGGGCTGTCCTGTTCTTAGGAAACTGAGAACAGTCTCCCCCCCCTTTTTGACTGTTCAGTTCCTTCTCACTCTCTCTCTCTATCTCATTCTCTCTCTCTCTTACTCTATGTCTCTCTCTCTTCCCTCTCTATATATATATGTAATATATATAAGTTATATATATATATATATATGTATATATATATATATGTAAAAAAAAAAAATGTATATATATATATATGTATATATATATATGATATATATATACATTGTATTAGATCCCATTATATATATATATATATATATATATATATATATATATATATATATATATATATGTGTGAATGTGGGTTTTGTATATATAGAGTATTTACATATTGGTATTTGGATAGTAGATAGATAGTGTATATATATATATATATAGATATATGTATATATAGATAACTTGCTAGGTATAGGTTTATATAGAAACCCTATGACTAGCCTATGGCCAAGATCATTAGCCTATGGCTAGGGGCTAGCCCTAATGACCCAAAACCCTACTTGTTGACCCTTGATTACTAAGGGTTGACCAAAGTCAACCTTAGGTCAAATTTGAACTAGCTTAACCTAGTTTTGACTTAAACTAACCTAGAATGACTAGTTTGACTAACCCTAACTAGTTTAACATTGTTTGACCTAACTTGGACTAGTTTGACCAGTTTGACTTTTAGTGTTGACCAAGGTTGACCAAAGTCAACTATAGGTCAAACCTTGACCTAATTGACCTAGAAAGGATTTAGATGAACTCTAAATGACTTAATGATCTAGGTTTGACTAAACCCTAGACTGTTGACTAGTTGATTATGGTTTGACCCATTCATGGGTAAATTGTGACTTAAAGTTTAATGAGTAGTCCTATATAGATGAAGATATGTATGGGGTTAAGTAGAATACTTAGGAATTAAGTCTTGATTTGAGTTAGACTATGGTTTTAGCTTGATTATAAGGTTAAGGTTGTATTGTACTGTATATTTATATGTGGTATACCTTATATAGGAAGTTGGTTATACCTTAGCTTTGTATTTTGGTATCTTAGGTAACCTAAGACAGGTTAGCCTATGTTTGGTTTTGAGTTAGCCTTATAGAGTTTGACTGGATGTTGACCATTAGTCAAGATTAACCTAATTACCTGACTGACTAGTCTTTGTTTGACCAATACCTTAGTTGGTCTAAGTTTGACTTAGACTTAACCCAGATTGATCATGTTGACTAGTACTTGACTAGTTTGGCTAGAATATTTGACCAAGGGTTGACTTTAACCTAGATTAGATTTGTTTAACCTTGTTTGACCTTGTATGACTTAGTTTAACTTCTTGTGACCTAATATGACTTAATTTGACTTAGTTTGACTGTAGTGTTGACCTAGTTTGACTTTGACCTAGATTGGCTTAGAATTCATATAGATTGCATCGTAGATTTCATTTACCTTCATTTTGGACATGTCATAACTGTATTGCTATATTTTAGGACATTGTGACCTTGGTACAGACATCTGATATTACACTACTCTTTTCAGAGTAACAGGCGAGTACATTCTCTGATAATTCTCTCATTTATTTGTCGATTACTGTATTTCAGTTCTAGTTAGTTCTATGTGATTCTCTGTATCAACACGTATGGATATTTCTGGATTCATGTATGCGACACATACCTTACTTACTGATCTCTATTACTGGAATCACTGGAATCATTCCGGAATCATTTCTGGAATCATCATGTATTGGCCGGACTCATCTCAATTTTTGTGTCTTGTACTGGATTCACTTGCTGGGTGGGGAAATATTGAGTAAGACATGTAGACATACCCCAAATCTGGAATCTCCAACTGGAATCTTCTAGAAGCATAGCCATCTCTTGCCTGATCAGTGAGAGATGTGCCTGATACCTACAGCCGTTTACATGTCGACCTCGGTATTTTAAAACACACTGTTAGATCATAGTTGGACTCACCCTGGTTTCATTGATCACTGTTGGACTCATCTTGTACTGGAAATTATCTGGTATCAGATTATATGGACTGGACTCACACTAGGATTATATTAGACTTATATCGTACTGTCTGGACTCATACATGATATTCTAGTTCAGTTAGCTTTTATTACAGTCTTCATTGCCATGATTCTTCTCTTGTTTTAGTTACCTTTCTTTTCTTGTATCTTACTGTGTCTCTGTGCCATCATTACCTGCATAGAACTGCCATGCTCATCAATAAAACTGTCTATAACTGCTTTATAGTTCTTTGTCATTTACTTGGGTTTTTCTTGATGAGTTGTGCTCGTTCCCGTCCTGATTGGACCTGTTGAAAATATTACAGATGATAATCCTGAGGACACATGCCCTGCTTACCATGGACCTGGCGAGGGATTAGCTACCTTTGGTTCCGACTCTCAGGAGTGATTCAGGAGTTTAGCTAGTAGACTATTTTAGCTTTCATGTTTTGACTTGTTGTATTAAAGTTAAGATATTGAGTCTGTATTAAGTTGGTTTGAGATATTGGTATATTATTTTAGTAGTTAGTTGTTGTTGTCTTTAATCCTTAGGTATAACTTCTGTGTTATCTTTTCGTGCTTAGACTGTGTTTGAGTAGATCATACCCTTTACTTGCCCTCCATTCGGAGCTGATATCTGGACAAGTACTTTTTATATTCACTGCATGAGATTAGTTAGCAACCTAGAACAGCTTACTACCGCCGACACTGCGGCGTAGGCTGGACGTAACCACTTCTCGTGCCCCTATACAGGGTGCGGGTCGTGACACATTTTTAGTGGTGGCCCATGCAGGTCTAGAGTCGCATTAGTGTGATGTCGTGGTAGTACAACGATTAGTTGTACTGCTGCGCGCCTGCGATAGGAATTAAGGAATAGGTTTTAGTCGAGAGTCGCATTTGTGCGATTTCGTAGTAGCACGACGACTTAGTTGTACTGCTACGAGTCTGTGATAGAATATAGGAATTAAGGTATTAGGAGGAGAGTATACCCAATCACTGTTAGGATTTCATGAGAGATTCCGGGACGACCCTTGAGAATCTTATTTTGAACTTCGATATTGAAAACCCTTTTCCTCTTGTTTTAATTCACCCTCACTCCTTGATGTTTAAGGGATTTTGGACTATTTAACCTTATTCATCATTACCTCCCTTATATTTTGACCTTCTTTACTGCTAATTTAGCCTTAGTTTTGCAAGCTTATATTTTATCGAGCTTGATCACGACATATTTTATTGGGGGCCGGTACCCACTAACATATTGTCTAATCAGGGCCGGTGCATGATGGTCTGATCAACCTATTGCACTTTGGTTCGCTTTCATATATTATTCTATATGGATGGAGCCACTTGCAGGTTCTGTTCTTTCAAATCCATTCCCATCTTGTTTCATTATATCTGTCTTGAAATCCAATTCCATATGCTCCTACCTATTTCTTATTTTTAATGAATTTGACCTGATAGTTCTTTTGATTTTATCTCTTACTTAGGAGTAGGAGTAGGAGTAGGAGTAGCTCTAATTGTTAATATAATCCTTTAGGAATGAATTGATGTATGTGCTATACCTTTGACTTAGAAGAGTAGCTCTAACCATAGAATGGTAAACCTCTTAACCCTATTGATTCATTGTTTTCTTACCTACCTAGTCTAATACCCATAGTCACAGACTATCCCATTTAACCTATCCTTGTACTACTATTGCATCACAACTTCTGGTTTAAATTTAGGCCATTGACCATTCCCACTCTAATTATGATCATCGTAGGCACATTACCATGACTTTTAAATTAGGAGCACAAGACTAGTTGTTTTCTCAAAACCAATTTCACAGGCATGACCTAGACTTGACAACCTACACCCATGACCTTAGTATCCCACTAAGGCACACCATTTTATACTTCAATTGCTTAGTACGACTTTCCTGACACAAGACTTCATCCTAAATTACCCCATAGAGTTACTTTTGATTCTAATTTAAATTGAGGACACCCTTGACCTAAACCTGCCAGTCCAATTTATTGGACATGACCCAGTATAGGTCTACTACCCACATTTTACTTGTTGACCTTGTATGCTGCTAAGTAGTAACTCTGACTTTGATTGTTGAGGGTTTGACCCAGGAGGAGTACGACTATCTTAATTTCGAGGATGAAATTTTTCTAAGGAGGGTAGACTTGTAAGACCCAGTTTTCTAAAATTGGAATTTTTTGAAAATTTATTATTTTTATTATTTATTAATGGTGATTTAGTCATGTTATGAATTTTGGTGATTTTTAGTTAGATTAAAATTATTTTCTAAGTCATGGCTTATGACCTTGTGATTTGACTAGTATAACCCTAGTGTAAACCCTAGAGATTTTATAACCTAGAGACTAACCATGATCATGTGAGCCTAACCATAGGTTTAGAACATCAAATTAGGGCTTTTTAGCCTAAAGGGTATTTTGGTAATTTATTAGAATTTATTTGGATTTATGTGATTTATTATTATTTAATTAGTTGATTAGTGTCATGTTAGTCCCTAACCTAGTTTAGCCTAATCTAGGGATTAGCAACTAACCTAGAAGACTAAGTGTAGGTATTTACTTTATGTTGTAAATATCTTAGGATTGAAATATCTTAGATATTTGCTTTATAGATATTTTTCATAAAACCTAGAAATATCTACTTGGTCCAAGACTTAGAAGCTAAGTTAGCAAGGTGGAAAGGAGCCCTAAATATCTACCCTACCCCCCTTGGCAGCCCACCCATGTTATAAACCCCATGGATTTATTCATGAACAAAATTACATGAAATTAAATCCACAAAATTCCCTTTTCCTTCAACCCTTGATAACTTGATCATTCTTGGTCCAAATTGACTCTAGTCTCTTGCATTGGAACCCTACAACATCTAGGGAGCTAAGGGAAGCTAGAAATTCAGAATTTGGGAGCTTGGGCATCATCGAGTTGGAGATCACACAACCCCATTCTCATTATTTTTCCTTGGATTTGCACAATAGGTATTTTCTCACAAACCTAGTCAAATTCCTGTTTTTCTTTCATAATTGCATTCATATAGGAATAACAATACTGTAGGCCAAGTTTGGTGAGATTTAGACTTGGTTTGGTGTCCGTATCGGACACGTATCAGTGGTTTTATATAGGTGTTTGGTGAAATGCCACATAGGACTTTTTATTCAAAATTTTCCAAACAAAATATATTTTTGGGTAGCCCTAGATGTGTAGGACACGATTCCCTAGGACCGAGCATGAATTGGACACTGTTCGTGTCCAAAATAGGACACGAACCTACTGATTTTAACACACTGTTTATACTGTGCACACTGTAAACACGCAAGTGTTTGACACTTCGTGTCGTGTCCACACGTGTTGTGGACACGATACAGTGACCTAGACACGTACCCTGACACCCCACCTATCCTAGGACACGACCACGACACCATAAGTTGCACACACGTGGCCCTAGACTGGTCGACACGCGTGCACGATGCAGCACTGCGCGCGGCTCCCCTGCTGCTGCACATCTCGTGCTCGCTGCACGTGACACATGGACACGTGAAACTTGGCACGAGGGTAGGGGCACCCTCTGACAACCTACCCATGAAGTTTCATGCGCCCACGTGTCGAGTCGGACACGCACGAGCGCGCGTACGGGGAATGCACTGTGCGCGTGGCTGTCGAATTTGGGCACTGATACGCGTGTCCCGTGTCTCGCACACGCGACGTGGACACGTGTCAGGGTGTCCTAACCCTATCCCTACACTAGGTCGACACTGGGACACAACCACGTGGGTTGTGTTGTGTCGTGTCGTACACACGAACGACACGAACTCGTGCACGACGCTGTGACACTGTGGTGTCTGAATTTACCCGATTGGGTATTTTGACTCCTGGACACGTTGTGTCATGTCGTGGTGGACTCCTAGGGACACTAGACACTAGAGGACACCTAGGGGCTCAGTTACCAACCCTTGGTTACGAGCCATAGCTCGGTTTAGTGCACGAAAATTAAATTACCCATTTTCGAGCAACAGTGCACAGTTCACAGTTTTGGGTTTTTTCCAGTTTTTGCAAAATTGAATTTCAAATCGATTTTGTTTGAGTTTAATACTTTGGACTAGTGTATTTTAGTGTGTATATGTGTAGTATATATGTATGTGTGAGTGTGGGTCAAATTTGGGGAGAAATGGTGGGGTGTGTGTGTAGTTGTGTGTATATATATATGTATATATGTGGTGTGTGTGTGTGTGTTTTTAGTATTGGTTTGGGGGCTGTCCTGTTCTTAGGAAACTGAGAACAGTCTCCCCCCCCCTTTTTGACTGTTCAGTTCCTTCTCACTCTCTCTCTCTATCTCATTCTCTCTCTCTCTTACTCTATGTCTCTCTCTCTTCCCTCTCTATATATATATGTAATATATATAAGTTATATATATATATATATATATATATATATATATATATATATATGTATATATATATATGATATATATATACATTGTATTAGATCCCATTATATATATATATATATATATATATATATATATATATATATATATATATATATATATATGTGAATGTGGGTTTTGTATATATAGAGTATTTACATATTGGTATTTGGATAGTAGATAGATAGTGTATATATATATATATATAGATATATGTATATATAGATAACTTGCTAGGTATAGGTTTATATAGAAACCCTATGACTAGCCTATGGCCAAGATCATTAGCCTATGGCTAGGGGCTAGCCCTAATGACCCACAACCCTACTTGTTGACCCTTGATTACTAAGGGTTGACCAAAGTCAACCTTAGGTCAAATTTGAACTAGCTTAACCTAGTTTTGACTTAAACTAACCTAGAATGACTAGTTTGACTAACCCTAACTAGTTTAACATTATTTGACCTAACTTGGACTAGTTTGACCAGTTTGACTTTTAGTGTTGACCAAGGTTGACCAAAGTCAACTATAGGTCAAACCTTGACCTAATTGACCTAGAAAGGATTTAGATGAACTCTAAATGACTTAATGATCTAGGTTTGACTAAACCCTAGACTGTTGACTAGTTGATTATGGTTTGACCCATTCATGGGTAAATTGTGACTTAAAGTTTAATGAGTAGTCCTATATAGATGAAGATATGTATGGGGTTAAGTAGAATACTTAGGAATTAAGTCTTGATTTGAGTTAGACTATGGTTTTAGCTTGATTATAAGGTTAAGGTTGTATTGTACTGTATATTTATATGTGGTATACCTTATATAGGAAGTTGGTTATACCTTAGCTTTGTATTTTGGTATCTTAGGTAACCTAAGACAGGTTAGCCTATGTTTGGTTTTGAGTTAGCCTTATAGAGTTTGACTGGATGTTGACCATTAGTCAAGATTAACCTAATTACCTGACTGACTAGTCTTTGTTTGACCAATACCTTAGTTGGTCTAAGTTTGACTTAGACTTAACCCAGATTGATCATGTTGACTAGTACTTGACTAGTTTGGCTAGAATATTTGACCAAGGGTTGACTTTAACCTAGATTAGATTTGTTTAACCTTGTTTGACCTTGTATGACTTAGTTTAACTTCTTGTGACCTAATATGACTTAATTTGACTTAGTTTGACTGTAGTGTTGACCTAGTTTGAGTTTGACCTAGATTGGCTTAGAATTCATATAGATTGCATCGTAGATTTCATTTACCTTCATTTTGGACATGTCATAACTGTATTGCTCTATTTTAGGACATTGTGACCTTGGTACAGACATCTGATATTACGCTACTCTTTCCAGAGTAACAGGCGAGTACATTCTCTGATAATTCTCTCATTTATTTGTCGATTACTGTATTTCAGTTCTAGTTAGTTCTATGTGATTCTCTGTATCAACACGTATAGATATTTCTGGATTCATGTATACGACACATACCTTACTTACTGATCTCTATTACTGGAATCACTGGAATCATTCCGGAATCATTTCTGGAATCATCATGTATTGGCCGGACTCATCTCGAATTTTGTGTCTTGTACTGGATTCACTTGCTGGGTAGGGAAATATTGAGTAAGACATGTAGACATACCCCAAATCTGGAATCTCCAACTGAAATCTTCTGGAAGCATAGCCATCTCTTGCCTGATCAGTGAGAGATGTGCCTGATACCTACAGCCGTTTACATGTCGACCTCGGTATTTTAAAACACACTGTTAGATCATAGTTGGACTCACCCTGGTTTCATTGATCACTGTTGGACTCATCTTGTACTAGAAATTATCTGGTATCAGATTATATGGACTGGACTCACACTAGGATTATATTAGACTTATATCGTACTGTCTGGACTCACACATGATATTCTAGTTCAGTTAGCTTTTATTACAGTCTTCATTGCCATGATTCTTCTCTTGTTTTAGTTACCTTTCTTTTCTTGTATCTTACTGTGTCTCTGTGCCATCATTACCTGCATAGAACTGCCATGCTCATCAATAAAACTGTCTATAACTGCTTTATAGTTCTTTGTCATTTACTTGGGTTTTTTTTGATGAGTTGTGCTCGTTCCCGTCCTGATTGGACCTGTTGAAAATATTACAGATGATAATCCTGAGGACACATGCCCTGCTTACCATGGACCTGGCGAGGGATTAGCTACCTTTGGTTCCGACTCTCAGGAGTGATTCAGGAGTTTAGCTAGTAGACTATTTTAGCTTTCATGTTTTGACTTGTTGTATTAAAGTTAAGATATTGAGTCTGTATTAAGTTGGTTTGAGATATTGGTATATTATTTTAGTAGTTAGTTGTTGTTGTCTTTAATTCCTTAGGTATAACTTCTGTGTTATCTTTTCGTGCTTAGACTGTGTTTGAGTAGATCATACCCTTTACTTGCCCACCATTCGGAGCTGATATCTGGACAAGTACTTTTTTATATTCACTGCATGAGATTAGTTAGCAACCTAGAACATCTTAATACCGCCGACACTACGGCGTAGGCTGGACGTAACCACTTCTCGTGCACCTATACAGGGTACGGGTCGTGACACGTTTTTAGTGGTGGCCCATGCAGGTCTAGAGTCGCATTAGTGTGATGTCGTGGTAGTACAACGATTAGTTGTACTGCTGCGCGCCTGCGATAGGAATTAAGGAATAGGTTTTAGTCGAGAGTCGCATTTGTGCGATTTCGTAGTAGCACGACGACTTAGTTGTACTGCTACGAGTCTGCGATAGAATATAGGAATTAAGGTATTAGGAGGAGAGTATACCCAATCACTGTTAGGATTTCATGAGAGATTCCGGGACGACCCTTGAGAATCTTATTTTGAACTTCGATATTGAAAACCCTTTTCCTCTTGTTTTAATTCACCCTCACTCCTTGATGTTTAAGGGATCTTGGACTATTTAACCTTATTCATCATTACCTCCCTTATATTTTGACCTTCTTTACTGCTAATTTAGCCTTAGTTTTGCAAGCTTATATTTTATCGAGCTTGATCACGACATATTTTATTGGGGGCCGGTACCCACTAACATATTGTCTAATCAGGGCCGGTGCATGATGGTCTGATCAACCTATTGCACTTTAGTTCGCTTTCATATATTATTCTACATGGATGGAGCCACTTGCAGGTTCTGTTCTTTCAAATCCATTCCCATCTTGTTTCATTATATCTGTCTTGAAATCTAATTCCATATGCTCCTACCTATTTCTTATTTTTGATGAATTTGACCTGATAGTTCTTTTGATTTTATCTCTTACTTAGGAGTAGGAGTAGGAGTAGGAGTAGCTCTAATTGTTAATATAATCCTTTAGGAATGAATTGATGTATGTGCTATACCTTTGACTTAGAAGAGTAGCTCTAACCATAGAATGGTAAACCTCTTAACCCTATTGATTCATTGTTTTCTTACCTACCTAGTCTAATACCCATAGTCACAGACTATCCCATTTAACCTATCCATTTAACCTGTCCTTGTACTACTATCCCATTGTTTTCCTCGTGTCAGATCGTAGTTAGCGGTAGAAAATCCCCGCTAGATTGATAGAGTTCCCGATGGCCGATTATGATGTGGTCTTAGGGATGGATTGGTTGAGGAACCAGTATGCTAGGATAGACTGCCACATTGGCAGGGTTGTTTTTAGCATTCCAGGCGAGCCGGAATTTTCTTTCTCCCGAGGCGAAGTTGAGTCATCTCCTCTGATATTGCGGATGGCAGTAGCAGCAGTTCAGTTGTCCAGGATAGTCGAGGAGTTTCCAGATGTTTTCCCAGAAGAACTTCCAGGTATGCCTCCGGAGCGGGAGATCGAGTTCACTATAGACTTGATTCCCGGGACAGCTCCAGTGTCAGAGAGAGTCTACAGGATGGCGCCGTCAGAGTTGGAGATATTGTACAAGATGATTGAAGAACTTCGAGCCAAGGGATTCATTCGTGCTAGTAGATCGCCTTAGGAAGCCCCGATGCTTCTTGTGAAAAAGAAGGATGGTACGTCCAGGTTATGCGTTGATTATCGTACCTTGAACTCAGTGACAATCAAGAACAGATACCCTCTTCCGAGGATAGATGACTTGTTTGATCAACTCAAGGGGGCTTCAGTATTCTCGAAGGTTGATTTGCACTCAGGTTATCATCAGATCAGAGTCAGAGAGCAGGACATCCCGAAGACAGCTTTTAGATCGAGATATGGGCATTGGGAGTTCCTTGTTATGCCCTTTGGAGCAACCAATGCGCCGGCAGTATTCATGGACCTCTTGAATCGTATCTTCATGCCTTACTTGGATCAGTTTGTGATTGTGTTCTTGGATGACATCCTGGTCTACAGCAAGAGTGAGGCGGAGCATGAGCAGCATCTCCGTGTGGTTCTTCAGACTCTAAGGGAGCACCAGTTATATGCCAAGTTCAGTAAATGCGAGTTCTGGCTTGATCGCATTTCGTACTTGGGTCACATCATTACTAGAGGAGGAGTAGAAGTGGATCTCCAGAAGATTGTGGCCATTGAGTCATGGCCGGTGCCCAGCACAGTTGCAGAAGTTTGCAGTTTTCTTGGATTGGCCGGTTACTACCGGCAGTTTGTTTCAGATTTTGCTCGGATTTCGGCTCCATTGACCAAGTTGACCCGCAAGGATGCGCAGTTTGCTTGGACAGCAAAGTGTCAGAGTTCTTTTGAGCAGTTGAAGCGAGGCCTGATAACAGCTCCTATTCTCGCGCTTCCAGATGGAACCAGAGGATTCTCAGTATATTGTGATGCTTCGGGCAGAGGTTTAGGATGTGTTCTGATGCAGTATGGGAAGGTAATAGCTTATGCGTCACGATAATTTTTTGATCATGAGAGGAATTACCCAACCCATGACTTGGAGCTGGCAGCAATGGTGTTTGCACTTAAGTTGTGGAGGCACTACTTGTATGGAGACAGGGTGGAGATTTTCACCGACCACCAGAGCCTGAAGTATGTTTTCACCCAGAAGGATCTTAACATGCGTCAGAGAAGGTGGCTGGAGCTTCTTGTGGATTATGATGTCAACCTGCAGTATCATCCTGGGAAGGCCAACGTTGTAGCAGATGCATTGAGCAGGAGAGCCGGAGTTTATTTTCTAACAGCGCAACCAGAGCTGTTAGCAGATCTTCAGAAGATGGGTATTGAAGTTGTTCTCCCTTCCAGTGTGGCATTGATGGCCAGCATGCGAGTTCAGTCCACTATAGTCGAGAGGATCCGGATGGCGCAGTCGGCAGATTCCAAGCTTCAGCGACTCAGAGCAGAGTGTGAGGCAGGACGAAGACCAGAGGATGGTACACTTCGACATGGTAAGCGTCTTTGTGTACCCAGCGGAGATATCCGGCAGGAGATCATGTCAGAAGCGCACAGTTCGCAGTATTCCATCTATCCCGACAGTACGAAGATGTACCATGATATCCGGTAGCATTTCTGGTGGAATGACATGAAGCGGGAGATAGCTCGGTTTGTCTCTCGGTGTTTGGTTTGCCAACAAGTTAAAGTCGAACATCAGAGACCGGCTGGACTTCTTCAGCCCTTGCCGATTCCAGAATGGAAGTAGGAGCATGTGACCATGGATTTTGTGATTGGACTACCTAGATCTCCAGCTGGTAGAGATGCTATCTGGGTTATAGTTGATCGGCTCACGAAAGTGGCTCACTTTCTTCCATTCAGAATTGGTCAGTCGACGGCTCAGCTAGCAGAGATGTACCTCAGGCAGATTGTCAGGTTACACGGAGTGCCAGTCAGTATCACCTCGGACCGAGATTTAAGATTTACGTCACAATTTTGGCATAGCCTACAGGAGAGTTTGGGAACTCATCTCCAGTTCAGTTCAGCATATCACCCGCAGACAGATGGTCAGTCGGAGCGCACGATCCAGACTCTTGAAGACATGTTGCGGTCCTGTACACTTGACTTCGGTGGTTCGTGGGAAGATCACTTGTACCGGTGGAATTCTCGTACAACAACAGTTTCCAGGCCAGTATCCAGATGGCACCGTTCGAGGCACTGTATGGTAGAAAGTGCAGATCTCCGCTAGCCTGGGATGATGTTGGAGAGAGACAGATGTTCGGTCCAGAAATGATTGTCCAGACAGTTAAAGTGGTTAGAAGGGTCAGAGATCATCTTCGAATTACCAAGATCGCCAGCGCCATTGGGCCGATTCTCATCGGCGCCCTCTCGAGTTTTCTGTCGGTGATCATGTATTCCTGAGGATTTCGCCTAACCGTGGCGTCATTCGTTTCGGCGTATGGAAAAAGCTTAGTCCTAGGTATATAGGGCCATTTGACATTTTGGAGCGAGTAGGAGACGTATCCTATCGTCTTGCTCTTCCGCCGTCGCTCAGAGAGGTGCATGACGTGTTCCATGTATCCCAATTACGACGGTATATTCCGGACCCGAGCCACATCCTGGATCATTCGGAATTGGTTGTTGGTATCAACCTTTCGTATGAGGAGAGGCCCGTGTCTATATTGGACCGGAGAGAGAAGATCCTCAAGAACAAGACTATCAAGTTAGTACGAGTTGCTTGGGGTTATCACTCTTTGGGGGAGTCAACGTGGGAGCGTGAGGATGATATCCGATCGCGATATCCCGACTTGTTTGACTCGTGAGGTATAATGTCTTCCTTATGCCTCATGCCTTCGATTCCTTGCTTGCATGATTGATTGCTTGATTGATTGTCTAGTACAGCTTGCCTGTGATTAGTGTAGCTTGTTCTTGTCTCTCTAGCCTCTTAATTAAATTCCGAGGACGGAATTCTTTTAAGGTGGGTAGAGTTGTAATGCCTGTGGTTCGTATTACGTATTTTTAGAATATGTGTACGTATTATTCTTGTATTGTATGGTTTCTTGCTTAGCTCTTCCTTCATGGCTTGGTTATTCTTGGTTCGGGTTGGCTTGGTTCGGTTTGGGATTGCTCTTGGTTCATCATGAACCAAGGGGTGAACCCCCTACCTACCACCACCACTACCATTTATTAACCCTTCTCTTTTCTCTCTCTTCATTTATCATTTTCACCACCATTACTTCCTTACCTACCAGAGGGAGAGAGAGAGAGGTTTAGGCAAGTGCAACTTGCTTCATGCAGGAACTCAAATTTTATTGCTTCATTCTCTTCCTCACTGTATTCTAACTTACTTTAGTACTTGGCATTTTCACTTTCCATGGCTAGATTCTTGTAGATCTATATTTATATTATTTTCGGATTTCTTAGGTTTTGATCTACTTAATCCTGTTATTTTCAAGTTTTGAGGGTTCCATGTTATAGAGCATTTCATTCTGCCCCATTTTGACCTATGGAAGTTCGGATTTGGGCTCCGGATGATGGAATTATGGAGTTTGGAACTTGGCCCCCATGGTGTTCTTCTTTTCGAAAAATTTGGGGAAGAAGAACAGTGCTTGACTTGACCGCATGAACATTTCATGCGGCAAGTATTTTCCCAGCCGTATGGACTTTACCCACTTAGCCGCATATGTGCCCTTGTCTCTCCTGGCCGCATGAACTTGTACTCCTTACTAGCCGCATGAGCCCTTGAACTGACCAGGCCGTATGAGCTCCAATTTGAGCCGCATGAGGCTGAGACCCATACAGCCGCATGTGTCCGCTCCCCGCCAGCCGCATGAATCCTTCTATATTCGGCGGCATATGCGCCCACTGTTTTTGGATGCATGAGGCCCATCTACCATGAGCCGCAGGGACCCTCAACCGATCATCCGCATATGCATGGACCATTTGAGCCGTATAGACTGCTCCCCATTACTCTAAGTTGCAGGCTCCCTGTGCTCCCCAGCCGCATGAGATTCTCTCTTCCTGACCGCATAAGCTCCTGCAGCCGCATGCGCCGCGCACCCGCGCTGCCTTGAGACTGATTTATCCGAGCCGCATGAACTCGGATTTTGGGCCGCATGAACCCATATCAATTCAGCCGCATGGACTGTTCTCTTC
Source organism: Iris pallida (assembly GCA_029216955.1). NCBI lineage: Eukaryota > Viridiplantae > Streptophyta > Magnoliopsida > Asparagales > Iridaceae > Iris > Iris pallida. Next base: position 117,260 of record JANAVB010018280.1, on the reverse strand, counting down.
CAGCCGCATGAGATCATTCCTGGCCGCATGTGCCTTAGCCGCATGGCTCTTCTATAGCCCTGTATATTGATATTTTATTAGATATTTAACGTCCATTTTATATCCTTATGCCTTTTGTCATGAACTTGAAAATCATGAATTCATTTAATATGTTTAGAAATGATAATTGAGCATGACGTGACAGTGACCCGTAGTAGTACACTCCTAACATAATAACCTGACATGACCTGATAGTGGCCCGTCATGGCGCACTCCTGACTAGTACACTTGATATGATAAACCTGACATGATTATCTCGAATAGCTGTTGCGACGGCTACCTGACATGACATGGCCTGTATAATTAATCCTGGACACCGTGGGCGATTGTGCTTGTACAAATAATCCAGTCCTGTCTTGCATCATGTCTAGGAGGGGACTCCTGAGTACCACGGTCAGGAGTACCCATTGAAATGGACTAAGGCTAATAACTAGATTAATATATTAGTCATGAAGAGATCTCCCAGCTACAGGCAATCCCATTACCTGGGCACGCCTTAGGATCTGTAGCCTGCCGTCGAGTAGGGCGCATTTCCAGCACACTGTCATGTGTTGCACCCTTCAAGCTACCTAAGGGTACATTCATTTTCTGGACGGTGTACCCACCTGAATTCAACTCTAAATCTTTTAACCCGGGTAACCTGGATGGACTGCAAGGCTTGTGGCTGTGGAAGGTTCTCACTGCATCTTGTTAGTAATTAGGCTTGTGACAACCCTAGTTAGTTAAAGTATCAAGCCGTAGTTCTTGCTTGGCCGTGAAATGATTGGATGGAGTCTAACCTGTCTAGTCTTGCCCTGATTTTGTCCCAGATTATTGCATGACCAGAATGCTTGTATTATTTTACCGATAAATGGGGAGAATTCCAAGTTCTGTTCAGATGAAGGGTTACAACCCCGGTCCTTATTTGGTTTACGGGTTGTAACCTGGTTATCTGAATAGTTCCATGGTTATCTCGTCGTATATCATCCTGAAGTATTTTCTTTATTTCCAGTTGTTACTTTTATTTATACTCTTGTGCTAATTGCTGGTTTTAGTTCCTAAGTGAAGCTTCCTTTGTGGCACTTGCTCTTTCTGGGATCTGACCCAGCTGGTTTTGTGTGGCCAGATTTCGGAGCAACTCCGGAGGATCTACCGACCTTCCAGCCAGATGGTGGCCACTAGACGGAACCCTGGCAACGAGTGGGTTATTTTTGGCTCTCTCACTCTATTGTAAAAATATTCTTTTGAGGCGTTTAGCCGACGAGCACCTGTTTAGCTCGATTGCATTTACTTACTGTCTGCCTACGGGCTGTAACATGATTGACAAATCCTAGGGTTGATCATGTATGACTAAAACTCTTGCTAGTCCTAACATTTTGTAACGACTAGCTTCATGATCAGCTGAATATGTAATATTTGGGATGCCTTATTATTGTATATTTAATGATCATACATCTTGTAATATTTACTTACTTGCTTGTGATTGAGACATTAGGCTTGTTCATGACCATAGGAGACTGTTGGCTTGTAGTAAACCCTCATGTATCTAGACAGCCATGACCGTATAGCGAGATGGAATCCATTTTATATACGTAGCTGGCTATGTCTGCCACCGCTCTCCAGTATTCTGGTTCTGGGGCGTGACACACGATCTCGCCCTCACCAAGATAGCGCCCAACCTCCCTATCTTGACGGCGGTAGAAGCTACTACCGACGCTAGCGAGACCGATCCTCCGCGCACCATCGAATACCAAGTTATAGAAGCTCTTGCCATTCTCGGGCCCGAACAGGTTCGGAGAGGTCTTCAGATCCAAGCAGCTGGCTGCACTCTACAGCAATCCTTTCTTGAGATTGAGAGCTCCAGCGACTCCCTAGCTATTCCCTCCGAGGAGCCCAATCGGGACTCCGCTGGAGAATTACTTAAATCAGCGGACGACCCTATCATGGCTGATGCCGGGGAAATAAACGGTTCCCGATCGGAGCGTCACGAGCAACCACACCGAATCCACCCCACATCTTCAAAAGCAAAAGCATCAACCTCGGGCGGGTTCCAGGTCCAGCTTGGAACCGCGGAGATCACAACCATCCAAACTAGATCCGCTGCCAAGCGGAACAAAAAACCAACCACCCCAACCCTTTAATGATTAACATCCTATCCTGGAATGTACGCGGTCTTGGGAACAAACCTACATTAAGGAGAGTTTCTACGCTGCAGAAAATCTACAAGATAGACATCTTTATTATCCTCGAACCCAAAATCCTCACCAGAAGACTCAAATCCATCCAACTGCAGCTGAACCTCCCTATAGCCATAGCTGGCAGACATGACATTTGGATCCTTGGCACTCAGGACATCAACATCAGTATCATCCAAGAAACCCGGCATGCCCTCTCCTGCTGGATGGAACACCCCATGCGCCCCGAGCGCGTAATCCTATCGACGGTCCACGGAAGCTGCGACATCACTGAGCGGAAACATCTGTGGAACGATCTCCTCGACACTCACCTGCACCACGTCAACTCCCCTTGGCTTTGCATCGGTGACTTCAACGCTATCACCTGCAGGGAAGAGAAAACCGACGGCCGTCCCCCTCCTTTGTCGGCCATGTAAGACTTCAATAACTTCATCTTCAACGCTCATCTTACCTCTCTCCAGTTCACGGACAATGCTTTCACCTGGTGTAACATGCAAGAAGGTGGCCGGCGCCAATATTCCCGTCTCGACAGAGCACTAACGAACGACTTTTGGCACGGTATGGGGATCACCACAAAGCTATCCCATCTCAACTCCTCCGAATCCGACCATGCCCCGCTGCTAGTAGAAATTAAAAATAATACCAATACCCCAAAAAAGAACTTCCAATTCCTCGATTTCTGGATCGAGCACCCCCAATTTTTAGGTATCGTCACGGAAGCATGGAACATCGACGACTCTCCCGACCCCCTCACCCGAGTGAGCAAAAAGCTCAAGGCTACGAGGTCAGCCTTATCCAAATGGAGCAAACTGTCCTATGGGGACATTTTCCAAGCTATGCGGATTGCTAAAGACGACGTAACTCGCGCAGAGGCCAGGTTCGTTGTGGATCGTTTCCCGGCGGCCAGGATTGCCCTGAACCTTACCAAGGCTTTGCTTAAATTCAGGCTCAAAGTGGAGACTGACTTCTGGAAACAGAAAGCGAGGTTGAAATAGGATAGTGACGGGGACAAAAACTCGAAATACTTTCACGGTTGCGTCAACGGCCGCAGACGGAAGCTAACGATTCACCATACTACGGACGACGATGGAAACATCATCACCGACCAAAAGGGTATCCACGAACCCGCTCCAAATTATTCACCAAAGAGACGGTCCACAAAGACAATGCTTTTCTCGATCAAATCCCCTGTCTCATTGACGACACCGACAATGCCCAGCAGGAACGTCGTCCCTCCGAACTGGAAGTAAAAGATGTGGTGTGGGCTCTGAACGAGCACATCGCTCCCGGCCCAGACGGATTTTTGGGGTTATTCTTCCGCTCGTGCTGGGACATTATCAAACATGACATCATCGATGCTGCAATCACTACGTCAGAATTCGCGATTTTCGACAGACTAAAACCGTCAAAAACTGTGTTTATTGACGGTTTTGGACCGTCACATGGTCCGTCAAAAATAAAATGTAGTTTACTATAAATGACGGTTTTCTACCGTCGATACGTAGGTGGAGAAAATGACGGATTTCGTCTGTCGTATAATAAACGGCGGACTTCATTTGTCAATTATCCCACTTAACACCATTCGACATACCTATCTATTTTTGACAGGTGATATCCCTCGAAATTCTACAAAATATTCACTAAAATTATTTTTAATTAATTAAACCTATTTTTGTTGTAAACCAGTACACAAATATTGAATCTGAATATAAATCCAAAGACTCAATTCAAAATGAATATAACACAAATCATTCACGAATCATAATTGAAAATGAACACATTCAATCAAAATGAACATAACTGACAATTGATTCAAAGTCTCAATTGATATTGAATATCACTAAGTAGAAATTGTTTTTGTAGCATCCAAATACTTGCAATTGTTCTCACACATAACATCCAAACTGAAAAAGTAGTAGTATTTCAGAATACATACGAAGTTCACTACAAAAAAAACTAAATGCTAATATTCAAATCCTAATAAATTGAACGGACTCTTTTGGCCAATTGATCATATCACCAAGCATAATGTCTTCAAACTTTCCATCCCCTTCAAACAAATATGCACTGCGGTCAAATATTTCATCGACGATGATACTGTAAACATCTTCCTTTGGCGGTCTATCAGAATTTAAGTGTCCAAAAGCAATGTGTTTTCTTTTGAAGTCCTTTAGAAAACATGTCTTTGGCAAGTCAGATTGTTCCGGTACCTACAACCATTGAAACACAAAAATACAACATTAACTACTGGAATTTACATAGAAAGATGCAATTCTTTATTCCTTCATCTCAAATAGTAAGCGTAGCACAGATTAGAAGATAAAAACACCAAGTCTAAACAGAAGATATTAACCCCTGTTGGTAAAACATTCTTCAATAGTCTCCATATGAATTCCACAGATTAGCCCAGATATTAACCCCTGTTGGTAAAACATTCTTCAATAGGACATATATGATGTAACTTCCACAGATGTTTCCACTTTGTGAAGTCATGAGATGGAGGAGGATGAATAAGCAGGTTGTTATCATGGATTAGCCTATAAGCATAATAGAAAAAAACGAAAAAAAAAACTCTTGTAGTAGTATGTTTCCATACTAACTTGTCAATACTGCTAGATGGTCCAAGTGGGATCTGAACAATGGCTCTAGCTTCATGATTAGGAAACAAATTGAAAATTAAATCAATATTCCACATATAACAGTCTGATATAATTAGGTCACAAACTCGGACCACCCGAAGCATTGCTCCCTCATAGCCGACAACTCTGAAAGAAGGCAAACTTGGCACCCATGGTTCAGACCATATTTTAATAGAGGTTCCATCCCCAACTGACCAATACACACTGTTGTAGAGATAACTTTTGCAACGTAAAATGCTAGACCAAATACATGTCGCACAAGAGAAAAATCTCGCAGTCCAAAAATCATCTTGCTTAAGATATTTATCATTCAATAGAATAACCCACTCTAAAGAAGGATTTGTGAGGAAACACAATGCCAATTTAGTCACCATTGCTAAATTTGTAAACTCTTGATTTCTAATACCAAGCCCCCTTGGTCTTTAGGTGAAGTCAAGCTCAACCATGCAGTGAAGTGCAGTTTTTATACCCTTCTGAATTACCCCACCAAAACTATGGATTTGTAAATCCAATTCTCCATGAGACTGCTGATATGGAACAAATGGCCAATGCCACAGACCTTATATTAGTCCACATCCATTTAAGTTCAGCTCTTATTTTTAATATAAGATCAGTCCCCCTTGTATTATCAGTCCCTAACACTAAGGTATCAGTCCCCTACAGATGTTCAAGTCTCCATTTGGTTATTGCAGTCCAGGTTATCATTCAGTCCTAGTTTTAGGATGAGCAAATACATTCAGTCCAGGTTATCATTCAGTCTCCTTTAGCTTTTAGGAGTCAATCCCCTTTGTTCATAGGTTCAGTCCAGGTTATTTCAGTCCAGGTTATTGCAGTATAGGATTATTTAGCCATATTTTCCTAACATTATATCAGTTCACTACTTGGTGAATCAGTCCAGGATGTATGAGAAGGATTATGAGTTATGTGGAGATGGGGGAATGAGCTCGGGTAGGGAATGAGCTCTGATGCACAAACATGAAACCAAAATCTATGATACATATATGCACTTCTCTAAGGTTAATTAAGAATTTAAGAGCTGTAAATGCTCATTTGTCTAATTTATATGCTGCAATAAAGTTTCCTGGTCAACTTATGAAAACAAATATATGCAATGTAATAGCAGAATGGGATTGAAGATCCTTGATTCTCAGTTTTTAACAAAATGAATTGGAGGCAAGTATGACCACAAGATAGTATCCAAAAAAGTAGATAACAAGGGTAGAAATATAGTATTAGTGTATCACTCAAATAAGTGTGAAGCAAAAGTTTAGATCAGTATTTATACCTCAGAAGAACCATGAAGTGATGATGATGACTGTTGTCTTGTTTTTGGATGGTTGTTTTTTATCATTTCTTTGATTGTAGCCATTTCTTCTTTAAGTGTAATTAGATCCGTCTCCATAGCTTCATTTTTATTCTTCAATTGACGAGAAACCTCTCTATTTGCCGCTGAAGCACGAATCTCTGTCTTTGAAATACCTCCACCCATGCCACGAACATAACCCTTTCTATCACGTCCGAGTACCTAAACAACATAAATAGCAAGGGGATTATCTTCTACAAGCTTTCGAATTTTTTTCTATAAGAAATAAATAGCAAGGGGATTATCTCACAAACCATTGCAACAGGGTCATTGTCCAAATCATTTTGTCCCAAGTACGGATCATCTTCTACAAGCTTTCTAATTTTTTCCTACAAGATATAAAAACGGTGCATATATATATATATATATATATATATATATATATATATATATATATATATATATATATATAGATATATATATATATATATATGATTAATGAAACTCAAAATCAACAAATTATTATTACAATTGAAAGAGAATTATTCTTACAATGTAATCGTTCGAGCTGGTAGAGGAATTAGTATTCTTAGGTATATGTGTGGTCACGTATAACATGCTTCTATTAACCTCGCCAGTAGGACTCTCCTTTTTCTATATCAAAAGAGAGACAAAATATCATATTGCAACAAAATGTAAGAACAGAAAAACGCAAAAAAGAAAATAAAGAAATATAGTTATGTATATTAAGTTACCAGATTATGTGCTACCCTCGCGCATCCAGTCCTACCAGTTGTATGTAGCACCTTAACTTTTTTCCTTGCTTCCTTACCAACTTCACGACGAATATTATCTTCAGGAGTAGAGCAGAAATCAACAAAGTCTTCCCAATCTTCTTTCTTTACTTTGTTAATAGGCCTATTTCTTTTTCGCTCAGCAACAGTTAGATACATATCACACCTTTTTCGGAGATTAGACTTCCAATTTTTCCAAAAAATATTAGCTTTTTGCAAAACTTTAGCCTTATAAATTTCAGGAACAAAATATCTACTCTGCAAAGATAAAATTTTTCATATGTTACACGTACATGAAGATTTAAGAAAATTTTATAATTCACATTTACTCACATTAACACCTCTCCATATGTTTTCTTTCATGCTTTGGGGAACCTTTTTCCAAGAATCAATTGCAGGTGGACAATGTGTCTTTGTTATCTTTCCAACAGTAGTTGCAAATTTTTCTGATTCAATGTATTGCAAGGTATTGCAAGGTATCAGATGAATGTATTGCAATGTATTTCCAACAGTGGTCTGGATTGCAATGTATTGCAAGGTATCAGATGAATTTCAGTTTGTAAGGATGGGGGTTATAGGTAGGCCAATATAATATGTTGTTAAAACATCTAAAAATAGATTATGTTAGTCCATAACAATGAGCTTCAGTATCTACATCCAGTCTGAACACACCAAAATACATTCAAATGTTGACCCATATGTTGTTAAAACATCTAAAAATAGATTATGTTAGTCCATAACAAAATATTGGCCTCCTTTATCATTCAATAATTTCGAAAGTTCGGATATAGCTATACAGGCACAGGCACATGATTAAAGAAATTAAAAAAATTGGGTAGCACAGGCACATGATTAAAGAAATTAAAAAATAAATTAGGCAGAACAGGCACATGATTAAAGAAATTAAAACATCCACAAAATAGATTGATTGATAGTTGGTAAGAACAACTTTTTTCTTGGTTTGATGGGATGTAAAGAACAGAAGCAAAGAACAGAAGCAAAGGAAACTGAGCGTGTATGTGTTTGATCAATAATCTTCATCATATTCTAAATTATCAGCAAGTGCAGATGCTAATATTGAAGCTTCTCCAGCTACTTCAGTAAAAACAAATGGATCTTCGTAAGCGTCGACTTCGTGGCTTAATCTTTTAGGAGATTCTAAAACAATATGCCAATTATCCCTTGTTTCATCTTTGCAATAGAAGACTTGAGATGCTTGAGAAGCATGAATGAACGGCTCATCTGCTTCACTTGTATTTGTCGTGAACCTTCCAAAATTGACAAAAACCAAATTTGTTTCTGGATCCACCACACATCCATTTACTTTGTCCTCTACACGTACCCAATCATAATAGAAGACTGTTTGGTTGAAGTCATAGTAATCCAGTTCAAGTATATGTTTGACGATGCCATAATAAGTCACTTCATCATCCTTAAAATTGGAAGAACTAGATTTGGATCTGCAACTTGTTTCAGCTTTCATGGAAACCCCACTATTTTGTGTGGTCAAGTTCAATTCTGAATCAGCTGTATAAAAAACATATCCATTTACCGCATACGCATTATACATTACGGCCTCAAAATTTGGACCATTTGCAAGCCTCTTAAAATGAGTCATTTGCAAGCCTCTTAAAATGACCATTTGCAAGCCTTATAATTTTTTTCCCATCTTCTTCCACTATCCATAATTTCTTTCGTATCTTCCATTCCTCTAGATCTTTACGAGCATCAACTCCGTCCTTAGACTTACCCATAGTATCCATTATTGTCGCAAACAAGTTTTCAGCCACATTTTTTTCTATATGCATTACATCCAAATTATGTCGAAGGTGCAATTCCTGTGATAATGAATATGTTAATTAATAACAATACTTAAACATAGCATAAAAATAAAGATAAACTGAATTAACAACCCAATTGTATTACCTTCCAATATGGCAAATTAAATAGAATCGATTTCTTTGACCATGGAACATTTGTATCAGTATGTCGCTTCCTCTTATTACCTGGTAACTTTCCAAATTCTGTTTGTATAGCTTCCATTTTACTAAATAATTCTGCACCAGTCAAACGTATTGGAGGCCTCCTATCTTCTTCATATCCATTAAATTTGGACTTTTGCTTTCTAAAAGGATGCTCGACATCTCTTATGAATCTTCTATGACCCATGTAAGCAAATTTTTTTCCATGCTTTAGCCACTTCGCATCTATTTTTTCACCACATATAGGACAACCAAATTGTCCTGAAGTCCTACAACCTGAAAGATGCGCATAAGCTGGAAAATCATGTATACACCACATCAGCATTGCTTTCAAGGTAAAGTTGGTTTTCATGTGAGAATCATATGTAGTGCTTCCTACAAACCATAATTCTTTCAGCTCCTCAACCAATGGTTGCAAATAGACATCAATGTTATGTCCTGGACCAGTTGGACCAGGAATCAATATGGTTAACATGGTAAAATCCTTTGCCATGCATAAAGATGGAGGAAGATTATATGGAACAATCATAACAGGCCAGCAACTGTACGAATTATGCATCCCAAAAGGATTGAAACCATCAGTTGCAAGACCTAGTCGAACATTTCGTTTCTCAGCAGCAAACTCAGACCATATCCTATCTATCTTCTTTCAACAAGGAGAATCTACTGGATGTCGCATATATGTACTACTATATTCTACATGATCATGCCATGTCATTTTCTCAGCTATCCATGGTACACTATACAAGCGTTGCAACCTTTCAGTAATTGGAAAGTATCTTAGCTTCTTCTTCGGCAACTTCTTACCTCCTGGTTTTGAATTTTCTTTCAATTTCCATCTAATTTTACCACACTTGGGACAATTATCCTTATCTACATTTTCTCTCCAATAAAGTATACAATCATTAGGGCAAGCATAGATAACCTGATACTTCATGCGAAAAGACTTAACCACATCCTTAGCTTTTTGAAAGTTTTCTGGTATAGTGTTCCCATCTGGCAAAACGTTTTTTAAAAATTGCAACAATTCTGTGAAAAAAGCCTCAGAGCATTGATATCTAGCTTTCATGCTCAACAACTCTACTATAGTCGAGAGTTTTGTATATTGATCATCACAACAGGGATATAGGGGCTGCATTGCATCTTCCAGCTTCTTTTTGTATTCAATATCCACCAGGGGATCATCTTGAACATGAGTAGCATTTTGTTGATCAAGGTCAATAGGATCAACACGTCTAAATGTATCATTGAACAGGTCTTCCATTCTTGGGAAGGCATTTTTTGTATAATCAATACTTGACGAACTAGGAGCCTGAGCATTGGCAACCGTTCTGCGAGGTAGTTCTCCATGTTCGACCCAAGTTCGATATGACTTGTCCACTCCATTACAAACCAAATGCTCTGCTATTTTACTTAGTTTTTTTTGCATGAATTATAATTGCAACATTTGTCATATGGACAACAATACCAACCATTTCCACCTAATTTGTCCTTTGTGAACTGAATGAATGATGCAACACCTTCTAGGTAAACATCTGACAATGGAGGCGCATCCATCCATTCCTTATTTATAGAAGACATCTAATAAAATATAACATATCATCAGTAAACCAAATAACAATTAAACATGAATTAAGAAACAAACTAACAAAAATGGATGAGGATGTTAGTGGTATGATACCCTCTTCTTCTTAGCCTTAGTAGATTCAACAGTACATGGTCCTATGATTCATTGAACTTTGATATCCTTCGAACAGTTGATTTCCAGAGTACCACTGAATTTGAATGTAACTAAGAGCATTAAACATAGTCGATAATAATAAGTGAAGTCTGTGTGTCACATATAAGTAATATATAAGCAAAGAGAAATTGAACTCTATTAACTTCAAATTTAGAGGGAGAAATCAGATGCAAATTTCAAAATTTAGAACCCTAATTTGTAATTGAAAATTAATCAAACTAGGAACTAAGTTAGTGATAAAGTTATGTGATCCCCAAAATGGCACCAAAACTTGTAATGAAGCGTAATAACAGAACAAATATACCGATCGTGCAAATTTTATCAAAATATTAAAGTGGCTGGAAATCTAAATGTAGAGTGAATTGGAAATATAAAGGTTAGAAATAAGCAAAAAAGAAATTTTGACTTTTAAAAACTGCTTGACAACAAATTGTAAGGAAAGCTTCAAATATTGTTTATGAGATCTGATGAGTTCCAGGAAAACTTTATGTACTCCAGAACAAGTAAAACATATTCTTCAAGCTTACTCTTATTCTTTCTCTTTTCCTTTTTCCTTTACTTTACTTAATTAACTACATCTTAGCATCCCTCAACATGTGTTATTCTTTGCATTTTTCTTTTTCTTTTTCTTTTTTCTTTTCCTTTTCATTGCTATGTCTTATTAATCCGATTTAGCACTCAATCCAACCCAGAGAATAGGAAAGCATGAGGAGATTATCTCCAACTCTCCCGAGTTTCATTCTTCTTGCCAATATTGTTTCTGTTTTTGATCAATGGCAGCAGCAACGACTCCTCCCGTAGTGTGAGACACACTCACACAATGAACTTAGCTCGCAGGACACTCCACACCAATACACTGACAATAACTAATGCACACAAACACCTGATCTCTGATACTCCTATGTCCTGCTCCCTCAATGCCTGCACTAACCTGAAGCCAAGGCCAACAGGCCTGGCCTACTGCAGATGGCCCTGCCTAAGTGCATGCCAATACTAAGACACCCTCTAGGATACTCAAGCATGACTGATCAGTCCCCTTTCGTCTAACACTCTCAATCTTAACATTTCCCTCATGCACACCTACAGATATCCATACCAAGGCTATTACCTATATATATATAATATATATGGCAAGTGGTGCTCATATACTGTAGGTATCAAGATACCTATGTACATGTATCCATACTCACCTCTCAAAATCAGTCTCACATTCCTTTACTATAGCTCACTCCAGGAACACCCTCATATACTCTACACGAACTCCTAAACCTACTGTCTGTAGCAGTGTTCTCATTCTCCTACATACATAGGCCTATGCTTCTTATATGAATGTTAAAGCTTAACCTCCAAATACTTGCACTAATATGACACTCACACACATATCTAAAAGGCTTGGTTTACTGATACGTTTATTAAAGATATTTACCTTGACATATGATTGAAACTGAGATATGGAACTCTCACTCCCCTCCACATGTTTCAGTTCTCCTCTCCACATTGTTCCTGCTTATTGCAGGAACTCCCTAACCAGCTAAGGGGTTCCTCCCCTACACACATGGAATGGCCAAAGGCCCAACTGCTCAACCAAGGCCGAGGGCATCCCCTGCTGCTCTGCTAAAGTAGCTCTGATGGCAAAGGGGCTCACTGACTGAACTGGAACTCAAGGGGATAAGCCCCTTCGATGAACTCTATCTCTAGTAGACATTCTCACACAGTGATAATTTCTAACTGATACACCCAGGCCCCTAGCCTCTTGATACTCTCAATACAAGATACCCTCTCAAACATTCATAACTGATACTAAATAATCTCCCTGGCCTTCATGGCAGAAGCCCCAATCCCTCTCACTCGAGCACATGGGGAATGACCAAATAGCCTTACTCGTGTATCCAACTGAGAACTAGATCAGTCTCACTGACTGGTAAACAACAGGACTTAATGTGGCCCTATAGCCTCTGCTCACTGTTCAAGCCACAAGTCTCCAACTGATCACTGGCTAACACTAACACATGTATAATATCCTATAGGCATTACTTTCTCATACGAGCATATACCTGTACACTAAGGCCACATGACATTCACACATGAAACAAACTCGGGACACTCTTCCTCCCTCATGGTACTGTCACTCAAATGAACTCACATTTGTCAGTCTACTGTCATATGGATAGCCCCTAATTGCCCCCACATTCTATTACCTATTAGTCACTTCAATAGGCACTTTGACATACACTCAAAGACACATGCTTCATATTCATTAAATTCTCATTGTCATAATGGACAGTTTAAGGTGTACCATGGGAACCCCATGTTTCCAGATGTGTCGAGAGTACTTGCATGCCTCTATGAGAAGGATGTCAAATTTGAACTCATCGACATGTTTGCAGGACAGCACATGAATCCTGACCTCATCAAGTTCCAGGTAATTGCTTAATGATATATTTCAAGCTACACTTACTATGTTCTGCTATATAAAAGCAACTCATTCTACTTGTTATATAACTGTGTGCATATGTGCTGAAATTCTAGTTCTCCTGTTGACTAATAATGCATATATTTTTTGAACGGGCATCAAGGGCACCTATCTCTGGGTTTGAAGATGGCAACACCAGGCTATTTGGTAACTAGTTCTATTCATTAAATACTACCGAACAGAAAATACATCTTATAACTAAAAATCTGGTCTTGAGGCAATAATAAGTTTTGATGTTATCTTGAATTTAATGTCGAAGATGCAGATTCATGCATCTTTTATAAACAATAAATGAGTTGGTTCATCTGAACAGGGAATGCAAGACATCTTCGGCCAGTACCTACTTATCTTTGTATGTGAAGTATCTTTGTTCTCTAGATGAGGCATGAAAATATATTTCAAAAAAATAATAGAAGCAAAAAAAATTCTAAAATTATATAACAATAATAAACAATACCTGTGTTATAATTATTTCTCTAGCCTTGCCTCCTCCAAGCAAAACCCTCTTTCCTATAGGAAACCTAGATTCAGAGTTTGATGAACAAAACTTAGGGCATGTCAAAAAATAGACATTAAGAATTTCGGTGGTATGATTTTCCATTTTTCTTTGATGATGATGATGATGATGATGATGAAGAAGAACTAGGGTTTCCTATCGGTGGCATATCAAAAAATAGACATTAAGAATTTCATTTTTTTGATAAAATATGAACTTACCTAGCTAGGGCTTCCTCCTTCACAGCTCGGAGAGAATTAGGGCCGGCTTCATCACAGCTCGGAGAGAATTAGGGCTGGCTTCATCACAGCAAAACGAAAAGAGTAAGAGAAAAGAGATGACACGATGAAAAAAATTCGTTGAAGAAAGAGATGACACAGAATTAGGGCTTCCTCCTTCACATCTTTTTTTGAGAAAATATTCGTTGAAGAAAGTGATAACACTGATGCTAGGTTTACTTACCTAGGGCTTCCTCCTTCACAGCTCGGAGAGGAATTTTGTGGGAAAAGTTTTTATTGAAGAAAGAGAGACAGATGAAAAAATTTCGTTAACTTTAGGCTCCAAGCCTCCAAAAGGCCAGCGGGAAAATTTTTTGGGAAAAGAGCCATCAAAATCCTCCTCTATATTATTTTGGTAGTTTTTATTAATAATCGACTGTTTTAGTCTATAAACAATATAGCTACATACTTGGTCCGTCGATATTAGCAAAAATAAAGGGTCAAAAATTACTGTTTTTGACGTAGTGAATTGCCTTCTTCGAAGGAGCCACCTATCCCAAAGCCATTTCTAGCGCCAACCTGATCCTTATCCCGAAAAAAGACAACCCGGAGTCCTTCCGCGACTTCCGACCCATCAGTTTGTGCACCTTCACTAACAAGATTATCTCCATGATCATCGCCACCAGAATGGCGGGTCTTCTCCCCAAGATCATCTCTAACGAGTAAAGCGAGTTCGTCCGTGGGAGAAATATCCAAGACAATATCATGCTAGCCCAGGAATTAATCACCTGCATGAAGTTTCCTGTCAGAGGAGGCAACATCGCCGTTAAGATTGACATAGAAAAAGCTTACGACAGGCTGGACTGGCAATTTATGATCTGGGTCTTCAGGGCCTTTGGTTTCTCTAAAATTTGGACCAACACCGTTTGGAGATCCATCAGCAACTCGTGGTTCTCCACAGTCATTAATGGCCAAGCTGAGGGATTCTTCAAATCCAGCCGCGGGGTTAGGCAAGGCGACCCTCTATCATCCACTATTTTTATTATTGTGGCCGATGCCCTCAGTAGGAACCTCAATAACATGATCAGCGTCCCGCACTTTCAACAATACCACACTGCCAGCGGATGTCCTACCATCACCCATCTGGCCTTTGCCGACGACTTATTCATCTTCTCTTCTGGGGACGAAGGAGCAGTTCAAGTGGTCCACAATACCCTGCTGCGATACTCCATTTGCTCAGGTCAGAAAATTAACTCATCCAAAAGCGTCATCTACGCCCACCACAACATCAATACCGAGCATGCTAGCAGGATTTCCAACTTAACATCCTTTTCTGTTGATCATCCCCCATTCAACTATCTCGGATGCCCCCTAGTGTACAAAAAATCCAATGCCAGGATCTTCGAGAAGTTAATCATTAGAATCAGGAACAAAATCGAAGGGTGGCACAATACCATATTATCCCCGGGAGGTAAGATGATACTCATCAAGCATGTGCTCACCTCAATCCCTATCCATACTCTCGTCACATGCTCCCCGCCATTGAAGGTTCTTACTTCGATCGAGCAGATCTTTTGTAACTTCTTTTGGGGGCATTGCAACGGTC
This sequence comes from Iris pallida, assembly GCA_029216955.1. NCBI lineage: Eukaryota > Viridiplantae > Streptophyta > Magnoliopsida > Asparagales > Iridaceae > Iris > Iris pallida. The sequence continues at coordinate 101,795 of JANAVB010018280.1, read as the reverse complement.
ACGATAAGCACCACTGGGCGAGTTGGGACTCCATGGCTCAGCCGATTGAGGTTTGGGGGCTGGGATTTACCAAACTAATCCATATCGTTTAAGCTTTCTCGATGAAACTGTGGTGGCATCTTCGCACGACCATGAATTTATGGACCAGATTCATGAAAGCCAGGTACTTCAAGCACATCCACCCATCAGAGGCTACTTCCAATAGCAGATCATCAGTGGCTTGGCGTCGTATCCTAATCGGGTGCAACCTCGCCGAACAGGCTATCAAGCTTCACTAGGCACCGGAGAGTCCAACCCATTCCGGGAGAGATGGATCGGAGACAGCTCGATCCCCAGCATATCGGTAATCCCGAAAGACTGTAGGATCAAGGACTTGTGGAACCATACTACCAATGACTGGGACTGGGATAAGATGCGTGAATGGGGAGGCAACAAGTTGGAGGATAGCGTCCGCCTAAGCGGCCTTAGGACCGGTCCCGCGGCCGACGAATGGAGATGGACACTCGAGGCTTCCGGCAATTTCTCTGTGAGGTCGGCTAGATCCTCTCTCATTGGGACGTGCCAGCCTACACAGATCACTGCCGACTTTTGGCACACCTGCATCCCTAAGAAGTGGTCCTTCCTTATGTGGAGAGCCATGAGAAATAAATTGCCTACTGACGACATCCTCAACACCATCGGGATCAGCTTAGCATCAGCCTGCAATTGCTGTTCAGACCGCGAGATGGAGACAATAGACCACATCTTCTGCCAAGGGAACCTGCCCAGAAGCATCTGGAGGACCCTTAACCAGTGCTTCTGTATTGAGCCGAGAGGCAGTCGCTTCCACGATCTTGCGGCCGCGTGGGGCAGCAACTCCCACGGGCACCAGATCGTCGCCGCGGCCGCCACGTGGGTGATTTGAAAGAATCGCAACAAAGCGAGATACGAAGGCCACATGTTCTCGACCGACAAGCTCATTCGGAAAGTCTACCGCCAATACTGCAAACGGAGTACCCTGTGCCCCCACTGCCCGAGCACATTCTGGTCGCCACTCCAGAGCCACCCCTGACCATGGGCGCCGTCCTCCACCCATTTTTTGCTTCTTTTGATGGTATGCCTGTACAGGCGTCCCCTTTTTGTGCCTTGTATACGCTTCAGGCTTCGGCATTTTGAGCCTTGAGTAATATATCGTCGTGTTTTCCAATATATATATATATATATATATATATATATATATTTTTGTATATATATATATATATATATATATCTATATATATATGTATAAAAAAATATATATATATATATATGTATAAAGGTACATAGATACTTATATATATATATATATATATATAAAATATATATATATATAAGAAATAGAAATTAGTAAAAGAAAAAGAAAAGAAAAAGAAAAAAAACAAACTAATTAAAATCCCCACAGCCCGGCCTAAGCCATGGGCTTCTGCTCGTCTAATAAGCTGTTCTAGTGGACTTTATTATTTGTAAAGTTGGAAAAATAGTTTACTACTCTCAGCCCGAGCAGCCCAATCTTCCCCCACACCCGAGCTAACTCCCTCAAGCCGAGTGGCGAGTACTAATCTCCCACAACTTTTGCTAAGCAGCAGTCAAACAAAATATCCCCATCCCCCCTCACATACGGCTTTCTCCCCATGAAGCAAACCGAGCTTAGCTCTGCTCAGCCTCATCACAACCGGGTACACAAAGAAAGCTCACAACAGAGAACCCCTCGCACAGGAGTTCCCCACAACTAATAAACCAAAGCAGTTTTCGCACCCGACCCTGTTATCGACCGCATCATAACTATATATGCTCGGGAAGAAAAAGAAACCCTAATCCGATGAGAGCCTCCCCGACCCTGGACGCGCCACCCGCCGCCGGTGCCACTGCCATGCGCGGCCACGGCCGCACGGAGGCACAGCGCGCGCACGAAGGACTGGCAGCTTTAGCAGCAGTAGTAGGGTGAAGGTGTTGAGTTTGCAATACGATCTCTCGACGATCGCTCGATCGTTTTGCGATCCATCAACTCTGGTACGTTCACGATATAACCCTCTTCCTAATATATAAATTAGTTTACGAGGATACGTAATATACCTGTCGAGAAATCGAACCCAAAATCGAGGAAAAACTGTTCATATTGAACAGTACAACTAAACCCAATACTATGTTTTGGAAGGCAACTATCTGCTAATCCATGACGAATTATCGAATTCTATTTGAACAGACCTAATGACAACCTATAGGAGATGGAAACCCCATTATTGGTTTAATTTCTAGTTGTGTATCCAGTAAAGGAAACCCTGAGAAAGATCGAGAAAAACCCATAAAAACAGTTTTCGAAAACTTGAAAATTCTCCAATACCACGTGCGTCCCGCCAAACCGGGCGACTTGGTCGCGAACCGAAAGCATCAAAAGGTGCGTAACGGCTTTGTGGATGTGTGGGCTTTGATGGAATTCAAATTGGTCGCGTGTGCGTGACAATTTGATGCGTATCCGTCAAAATTCACCGTATCGGTCTCGATGCAAGTTTTTCAATTACTTTGTACACGCTCATCAGATGGAGACGAAACTTGCGCCAACAGGACCTTATTATTTTTTTGGTCCGGTATGCCATGTTTGGTCCCATTCTGAGACAGTTGAATCGGACGCCGTTTTGCGAGTCCCACGGTCCGACTCAACGGGCGATTTTATGCACGGCCCGCCGGAATCCAACACTGGACATATAGTTAGGTTCGTATCGGAAAATCGGACCTGTTGACATATAGTTTGATGACTTTAGAGACCGTTGACTCTGGCACACTTTTCGGTGCAAAGCGGGTCCAACGCGGACACCGTTTTGACCCGAAATTATTGTTTTGCCCCTGTATCCAGAATTGGACTTAAGGACAGGCAATCTAGATAATTTGACTATTCTGAGAACGTTGGTAATATTTATTTCAGTATCTGGAGACTTCTGCATGTGTTGACTGATTGTGGCTCGTTGAGCGGTATAGTATTATTGGTTTCACCAGCTAAGGACCTCAGGCAAGTGCACTTTCTGATTGCTTTCGATTCATAGTAGTTTTCTCATTTCATGTCTATGTATATATATCTTGCTGCTTGCTGACACGCTCGTCACATGGAGTAGTCGGGAGGAGAAATATCTTAGTAGACATGTGAACTACCTAGAACTATCCCATGAGTCTATTCTTGAATAATAGCAGCTGCACACGACACGTGCAGGGTGCCGAATTTATCCTCTAGCCGTTCACATGTTGAAACAGATATTTCACACCACATAGGTAGATGTCTTTTATTTATTTTTCCTTTTCTTCTCTACCGTGCCATGTCATCAGTACTTTCCAGTTTTCATATCTCATATGTTATTTTCATGTCTTGTTAATTCTATTGTGTTTTCGTATTGTTGTCGGTTTGTGTAGTTATTCCATTCCTGACTGGAAACCAACATTTTTCAGGTTTAGTCGCGATCACTCTTAGCATTGGGAAGGCTTGGGTATGCTGAGGTCAACCTAGAAATAGAAAGCAATTGTATCAATTTCATTAATTATAAAATCTTGTATTTTCTTTAATTATAAATGTTGTAAATATTGTAACAAATTTAAAAATATGAATAAGCAGCAAATGTTATATTTTAAACATTTATTTCTTGCGGGCTTGACAGTGTTCAACCGTCGACTCTGCGGCGTAGGCTGGCTTGGACACGTCTCGTATCCGAAAAAGTGGATGCGGGTCGTGACAACAACCGTCATCCTGATGACATGTGCGGTGTGCGGAATAAATTTATAGAGGGTGTACAACACTTCCTGCAGTTTGCCAAGGCGTTCCCTCAGTACATGGACGGTACCAAAATTAAGTGTCCGTGTGTGAGATGTCGCAACTTGAAATATCATCCAGAAGTGGAAGTCACATATCATTTATACTCGAAGGATTTCACGTCGAATTACTATCAGTGGAGGATGTACGGAGAACTTATGTCTTGAGCATCGGAGTATGAGCCTTATGTGGATGTCCACAACCACGCTGCTTACGACGATGGGTTGGTGAACATGGTTTTTGACGCGGCGGGGCCTAGTTTCAATCCGGACAATCATGATGCACCTGAGGAGGCACCGAACGTCGATGCTGTAAAGTTCACGGACTTGCTTGAGAATGTAAGGACTCCATTAGACCCTGGTTGTGAGGATCATTCACCGTTGGAGGTGGTTACAAGATTATTGAGCATCAAGTCCGATTTTAACATATCGCAAGATTGCTACAACCGACTTATGGAGTTGATTATAGAAATATTGCCTGAGGGTGCTAAGTTGCCTAAAGACTTTACCGGTCTAAGAGGATGGTAAGATCGCTCTAGATGGGATACAAGAAAATTGATGCATGTCGCAACGGGTATATTTTGTACTACAAAGACGACAAGGATGAAGATGCCTGCAGATTTTGTAGTGCTGATTGCTACAAGAGAAGTGGTAGAGAAAAGTCTGTCGGTGCAAGGAAGCCTACCGATTCGATGCACTACTTGTCGTTGACGCCGCGGTTGCAGCGGTTGTTTATTGTGAAGGAAACTGTAGAAAACATGAGTTGGCATAAGCGAGAACAGACCGATGGAGCGTTGGATCACCCATCTGATGGAGAAGCATGCAAGCACTTTGATCGAGAGTATCTAGATTTTGCTTCTGATCCGCATAATATCAGATTGGGTCTCTGCTCCGACGGCTTTACCCTATTCGGACTTTCGGGATCCCAGTATTCGTGTTGGCCTGTGATCGTCACTCCGTACAATCTACCGTCTTAGATGTGCATGAAGACTCCGTATATGTTCCTCACCGTTATTATCCCAGGTCAGAACAATCCGAAAAGGTACATCGATGTATATTTACAACCATTGATTGATGAGTTGAATCAGCTGTGAGAAGTAGGTTCCAACACGTACGATGTTTCTAGAAAACAAAATTTTCAGATGCGGGCAGCACTTATGTAGACCATCAACAAATTTTTGGCCTATAGAATGTTATCTGGATGGAGCACGCATGGTCGTCTTTCATGTCCGTATTGCATGGACCGCACTAAGGCTTTTCGTTTGAAACACGGGGGCAAACCGTGCTTCTTCGATTGCCATCGACAATTTCTGTCGAAGGATCATCCGTACCGGAGGAACAAGAATGTTTTTTGTGCTGGCATTGTGGAGAAGGCTAATCCACCGCCAAGGTGGCCCGGATACACGATATGGGAAGAGGTAAAAGATTTACCAAGAGCTATTGAAGAGCCTGCTAAGGGCTACAAGTGTGACGGATTTGGTCGCACTCATAACTGGACGAAGAGGAGTATATTCTGGGATCTGCCATATTGGAGCACCAATCTGATTAGACATAATCTTGATGTCATGCACATCGAGAAGAATGTGTTTAACAATATAATTAATACTGTAATAGACGTAAAGGGGAAGACGAAAGATAATCCAAAGGCTAGATTGGACTTGTAAGAAATATGTAGACGTCTTGCATTGCATTTGATAGAGGAGGGGAATGGGAAGTTGAAGCAGCCTAAGGCAATTTTCTCACTGGAGAAGGAGGATAAAGTGAGACTTTGTAGGTGGATTCAAGGTCTGAAATTTCCAGACGGGTATGCTTCGAACTTGAGAAGATGCGTCGACCTCAAGGAGAACAAACTGACAGGTATGAACAACCATGATTGTCACGTATTCATGGAGAGGTTAATTTCGATTGCATTTTGGGAATTCTTACCCCAGGTTGTTTGGGATCCATTGAGCGAGCTTAGCATATTCTTTAGAGATCTTTGTTCTACTAAGTTGCTCGTCGATTATCTAGAAAAACAGGAGAAAGATATTGCGGTAACACTATGCAAGCTCGAGAAGGTATTTCTCCTGGATTCTTCGACTCCATGGAGCATTTGCCAATTCATCTTTCCTATGAGGCACGTATTGGTGGGCCCGTCGGTTATCGGTGGATGTACCCGTTTGAGCGGCATTTGAACCACCTAAAGAGGAAGGTAAAAAATAAGGCTCGGGTCGAGGGTTCTATTTGTGAAGCCTATATTCTCGAGAAGATTACAAACTTCTGCTCGACGTATTTTAAACCTCATGTTGCTACGAATAGAACGAGGGCTCCGAGAAACGACGACGGATATCAAGAATCTAATGATGGAATACTGAAAGTATTCAATGTGTCCGAAAAGCCTTCGAAAAAAATGAAGAAGAGATATTTTAATGACGAAGAGCTAAGGGCTGCTCAGTTGTATATATTACTCAATTGCGACGAGGATGAAGTGGAAAAGCTAGAGGGGTAAGTAATTAATGATGAGTTTACGTCATCTCAATGTAATAGTATAAGATAATATTATTGTACTAATCGGCGGTTGTTTCGTTATTTTTCAGCACATATAATGATGAGTTGAGGTCGGTTAGACCCTACCTAACAGACGAAGTATTAGAACAAGAAATGAGACATCATTTTCCTTCTTGGTTGAGCAAATATGTAAGCAACTCGGTAATTACTGGTCTATTATAATGCAACTGCGCAATAAATAACTTACTATCTCTTCTTTGGTATTCAGGTCGATCGTCTAATTTCATCCAAGATTGAATTAATTAGAACTCTTGCCAAGGGACCAATTATTGTTGTTAAAATATGTCCAAGTTACTGTGTGAATGACTTTAGGTTCAAGTCGGCAAATTCTCCGATCAGAGACAGCTTCCTGGATCTTGATTCCACGAAAAATAGTTATTTGTGTATCAAATCTTCGAACTACAAAGATGTCGATCCATAAAATAATTTTTTTGGCATTTTGCGAGAGATTGTGGAGTTGACATATAATTATGGCAGAGAACCTGTAAAGAACGTGTTGTTCAAGTGTGAATGGTTCGATCCGATTGAAAATCAAGGTTGGAAAATTGACAAGCATAGTCTTGTGAATATAAACTACAAGCGTAGATATCAAGGCTATGAACCATATATCCTATCAACTCAGGCTCAGCTTGTGTACTTCACAGCTTATCCGAGACGGGGAGCAACAAAGTCTGACTAGTGGGCAGTATGTAAGACTAAAGCTAGAGATACTTTTGATGTTGACGAAAAAGCTTATCAGGAGGATGAGCTACCTCTTGTAACCAATATTGTTGATGTGGATTCCACGAAAGTTACGCATTACATGACTAATGTAGAAGATGTAGAATTATTCGAAGAGGAAGGCGAAGCCGACGAAGGCGAAGATGAAAGTGAAGATGAGGAGGAAGAGGAAGATGAGGTCGAGGAAGACGAACAAGATGAATATTCTAAAGATGATTGAGAGAGATGTACTTTCATTTTCTTATTATGTAGAGTTGGTTATTATCTAGTCTTGATTATTATCTGAACTTAGATGTTTCTTGTAGAATATACTATCTGGACTTAGATATTTCTTGCAGAATGTACTATCTGAACTTAGATGTTTCTTGTAGAATATACTATCTAGACTTAGATGTTTCTTGTAAAATGTATCATCATAAGTTGTCTTGGTTATTATCTTGTCTTTGTTGTACTTTCATATTTCTAGTCTCTATTATTTGTTGTATCATCATATGTTGTTATCAGGTATGACAGGTCATCGCGGATCATTCTGCATGTCCCGACGTGGGGGAGGGCGGGGTTCTCCTTCGGTACCTCCTACTGGTACTGGCAGAGGACAGGGTTCTCCTTCGGTACCTCCTACTGGTACCGGCTCTGGATCCTCATCGTCGAGTACTCCTATGTATCGGACAGTACCTCCGCCTGCCACGATGCTACGTGGCATATCTCCTAGGATGAGTAGTTCCCGGCCTGAGACTGCTCCCGAGTCTAGCATTCCTCCTATTGATACGACGATGGAGACAGATGAGCAGATGGAGAAGGCTGAGCCGACGGCCGACCAGTATCAGGCAGATGATGCGTGCGCACCTCCGGAGGAGACGAGGACGGAGATCTGGGCCGACGATACAAAGTAAGTGTTTTGGTTTATCATTTTTTGTGTTTATCATAAATTAACTTTTCTCATGAATATAATATGTCTGTATAGATATCGTCCCCCGTCGGTACAGAGACGCCTAGGCCACTTATTGAGGAATAATTATGGTGGTCCTTGGATAAACTACTATGATGCTCCGGACGATAGGAAGGCCGACTGGTTTGCGCGCTTCAAGGTTAAAATATATTTGCTTTTAACATGAATCATATAATTTATGCATACTATATATAACTAATAAATATTTGGTTTGCACTCTTTTAGGATATGTTTTTCTATCCACCGCACTAGGCCGAGATGATCGAGGGGATGTTTCCTGCCATCGCTGCTAAGCTGATCCGCGACGCTATTAATGATCAGAAGACTCGTGATCGTACCGAAAAACCAATCCAAGGTTGGATCACCCCTGATCAATGGACTGCGATGAAGGCTCGATTCGACGAGCCAAGGTACAAGGAAAAGTCTGTGAAGGCCAAGGTGGCTAGGAAGCATGGATCAAAGTAGTACGGTGGGTCAATTTCGATGACGAAACATTTTCGTCGTTTGGTATGTCTTTTTATTTCAGAAATATTATTTTAATGCAAGTCTGATAAATTAGTAAAAGGTAATATATTTAATTACAAGTAAAGAGGGGTGGTGACGCCAATATGGTAACCGTCTTCCTGGCAACACATTGGAAGGGTGGAAAGCTTATTGAGGAGAGGGCCGAGCAGGCCTATGTAAGTATTACAATTCTATTTATTAATTTTAATACTTCGTGTTAGTTTTGATATAACTTAGTAAATATGCATGCAAATAAATATTTATGTAGTTAGTAATAATAAGTACATTAGACATTAGAAGTTATATAATATCCATGCTTTCTAGGCCAAGTTTCAATGGCTTAAGGAGCGGGCGGCTGCTAGTGCACCTGCTACGGGAGAGGCCGGTACTTCTTCGCAGCCCGCTCCAGCTCCGTCGGAGGACGAGATTTGGGTGACCGTCGCTGGTGGTCTCCATAGGGGTACGTACTACGGTACGGGATCCTATGGCGTCCTAGTTGCGACATAGTCCTCTAGGGCCTCCCTTGCTAGTGTGCTTGGCCCACAGCCCTCCCAGGAGTATGCCCAAGTCCAGCAGATGGTGGAGTCTGTCCGTGACGAGATGCTACGACGGATCTAGGAGCAGCACCATACGGACGATGCTGCGCTCCTAGCATGATTGGATACGCTCGACCGCAGCATTATGGAGCTCAGAGATATGACTAAAAGGACAGAGCGGGGCGTCATTGATCTTAGAACGTCGACAGAGTGCAGCGTGACGGATCTGCAGGCATCACAACTGTCCATGGACGAGAGGCTGACGTTGATGCAGGATTCGATGGTTGATAGCAGTACGAGGCTGTTATCTACCATAGATTTATACCACCAGCGACTAGCAGCGTCGGAGCGTTATTGGCCTCTAGGTGCGCCTTCATCGTCGTCGACTCCGCCGGCGTCACTACCTTATTTATCGATACCGACTCCACCGACGTCACTACCTTCTTCATCGGTGACGATTTCACGGGAGGAGTACGAGATGTTTCTATCCATGAGGCGTGACGGTGCCCCTCCTCCTCCAGATCCGCAGTTGTCTGAGTTAGGACTATTTGATGAGATGATATTTTAGTGTTTGTACACTTTGAGTATTGTTTGTGTTGGTTGTACACTTTGGATATTGGTTGTAGACTTCTATCCATGACGATTTCACTGGTTGTGTAAACTTTGGATGTTGGTTGGTTGTAAACTTTGAGTATTGTTTGTGTTGGTTGTACACTTTGGATATTGGTTGTAGACTTTTAATATTGTTTGTGATTTATCGGTGTTGAGTGTTCCACCGAAGGGGTTGGCGAACCCAGGGAGAAAATGTGATTCTGTGTATTTATTGTTATTTATTAAACTGCAGGGAGAAAATATGATTCTGTGGAGAAAATGACATTCTATAAATTATTTATTTTTTATTTTTTGGCAGTTGAGCGACGTTTACCGACGCTTACCGACGCAAGAAAACGTCGGTAAGTCAGCAGGTATACCGACGCCTATCGACGTAATATAGCGTCGGTAAACGTCGCTAAATGTTCCAGGATTTTCCCCCGTTTACAGAATCGGTAAACGTCGGTAAGTATTGTAAATACGTCGCTAAATATTCCAGAATTTATCGACGTTTACCGACGTAATAAACGTCGCTATATTACCGACGGTACGCCAGTGAACGTCGGTAAATGTACCAGGATTATCGACGTATTTGTGTGTCAATAAGCGTCGGTAAGAGCGACGATTAGCGACGTTTTTCCTGTTAGCGACCAGGCTTTCTGCGACAACAATAAAACGTCGCTAAATACGTCGAGAAATGAACTTAGTGACGTTTTCATTCATTTTAGCGACGTTTTTGGGCATCGCTAAAAGGTGATATTCTGGTAGTATTACGGCGGCACTGCGACGAGGGACAGGAAGGGGGCTGTAGGGGCGCCACGGTGCGCGTTCAGCGCGGAGGGGAGATGGGGGAGGGAGAAGGATGCAGCGGGGAGTCTGACAGAGGGGGGACTCAGCGGCAGACTCGGTGCCAACGCAAGAAGGTCGGCTGGACGGGCACGACCTGGATGGGTAGGATGGGTCAACCTAGAGAAGGACGCCTCTTCGACGGGGGTGGTGCGAGAGGCAATAGAGGAGCGCACGCCCGCAGGACAAGAGGCCTCGGCCGGGACAAAAGCAACTCCAGGGTAGGGCGCCGAGGGGGGTATGCGTCCCTGGCAGCGGTAGACATGACCCCTGAAGGGCGGTCGGCAGGGAGGCATGCGCCCGAAGGACGGGGAGCATATGCGTCCATGCCAAGGTGGGCCGCGAAAGGAGGACATGCGTCTGGAGCAGCAAGGGGCTCGGGCGGGGGACCCCGGAGGAAAGGCGCACAACAGCACATGCGCCCACGGGAGGTGGGAGCGCATAAAGGGGAGTGATCTCGGGAGCCCATGCGCCCCCAGCAGGAGGGTTGGGCACATAGGTGGGGGAGGGGCGCGGAGCCATTGAAGAACAGTGTCGCGTGGCGGAGTATGCGCCCTCAGGAGGAGGCAGCGCATGGAGAGGAGCGTGCTCGGGAGCACATGCGCCCACTGATGGGGGGCACATAGGCAGGGTATGCATCCGAGGGGAGCAGAGCCACTGAAGTAGTGGGCCCTGTCTGCGAGCAGGAACCAACTGTGCTCGAGGAAACCGAGCAGGAAAGCGCCCCTCCCGAGGAGCAGGCCGGGACATTCGAAATTCAAAAGTGGTCGACAATGGGGGGAGTGGGCAGGAGTCGCCCAGCGAATAGGGAGGCGGAGATGGCCGGCGCTCGCTGTGGAGGAGGATCGAACACGGGGCCCTGATACGGGCGGAGAGGAAGGAGGGGGCTCTGACCAGCGACGAACACGGAGGGGGAGAGGAAGACGGGGAGGAAGGTGTGGTCGGGCGAAGGGGGGGCGGAGGCCAAAAGGGAATATGCGGGGGCTGGGAGGCCACAGGAGACTGTAGGCGGCGACGACCTGAGGACGGCGAAGAGATCTGGGGTGGGGGGAGGGACATGAGGAGGGGGGGCGGCGGGGAAGGGGAGGACGATAAGGAGGAGGAGGATGGAAGCCGGCCGTCGGAGAGGAACTCCGGGCGCCGAACTAGCCGGGGGGGGAGGGGGGATACCCGCGAGAGCGCACCTGAAGGGGGGGGGGGAGGGGGAAGCACGATTCTTATATATATATATATATATATATATATATATATATATATATATATATATAGGGAGCGGATCGGGAGCCCCGCCTGCGGAGCCCCGCCGAAGCCCCCGCGATCCTTAGCCGTTGGATCGCGCGGGCGGGGGCTGGCCCCACGCGGGCCCGCGCGATCCGATGGTGCAGGGGGGGCGGGACTTCGACGGGGCTCCGCGGGCGGGGCCTTTGATCCGCTTCCATATATATATATATATATATATATCGAAGCAATGGGTAATTGTGGCGAACACGCCTCCACTGGAACTTGAACTCCTGACCACTTGGCGCGCATGCATCTCTCTTAACCACTAGGCTAGAGGTCATTTGCTATATATATATATATATATATATATATATATATATATATATATATATATATATATATATATGAAAACTGAGGACGTCTCCAATGTAAAAGTCATAATATTTTTTGTGTCAGTCCTAAATAAACAATGTCTTGTAGGTTGTAGCACGTGTTAAAAAAGATTTCACAATAGGCATCTTATAACGAAACTTATCACAAATTCAAATATTCTGCTTAAAAATTTTCACACGTGACAGTTAAATTTAATCACCAACAATATTTTTAATTTAAATTAAATTATTTTAATGTTAAATGTTGATGTGGTTATTAAGTTGAATCTCTGGTAAAAGTAATAGACATTTTGTTCACATTGTCTTCTGAAACGATGGCCTGGTACCATAAGCATTGGAGATGCTCTGAAGGGTTTTTTTTCCCCTCATAGCTATATAGTGCTAGCAGATATACAAAAATTATTTAGCAAATGATTTTTAAGCTAAATATTCATTTTTGACACTGAAAATTATTTTATAATTTGTAAAGTCTGATTTTTTTTTTTTTTTTGTATTTCTATATCTAAATAAAACGAAAAAAGAATAGGTTATAATTATTTGGACATATTTTGTAAAAATTAATTTTTTTAAGATTGTAATGGTCCCTTTTTGTACAAAAAAAAATTCATATAGAGCATCAAAATTTAAGTAAATTAACAAAAATAATAATAAATTTACAAGACACGAACATAATTGTCCTTAATAAGGGAGTTTTAGTTATATCCATATCTTAAAATAATATAGTTACTTTTGTTCTTTTTTTGCGATTATTAAAAAAATCTAGAAAACGTAATACTATTGGCATTTTGAATTTTATTGTTATTATTTCGAAGCTTATGTTTAAAATGTAATAAATAAAAATTATTTACGAATAAAAAAATAATTATTTCTAAGATTTGCATAATGAATAAAAAATAACATGGTGTATATTTTATTTATTACATTTTAAGCATAATCTTAAGAAAAAGATTTATAAAATTAAATGCCCATTGTATATGGACGTTTTCAAAACTTTTTTTTATTTTTTATTTTCTTTTATTTTTATTAATCTCACTAAATAACTTGAAAACATCCATACTATGGACGTATTAGATAGAATATATTTTTCTTACCTTCTTCTAGAAGAAATAATAATAATAATAAAGTTAAAAAATGTCCTTAGTAATGATGTTTTTGTTTGTATATTATTTTGAAATGTGGAGAGAACTAAAACGACTTAGTAAGGACAATTTTGTTCTCTTCTTGTAAATTTATCAAACTTTTTTTTCTTCCGTAATTTACTTATACTTTGATATTTTGTATGAAAATTTATCTTTTTTAATACTTATAAATTAAGTGATAAAATTATAAGTTTCATATTTGAGCTTACACTTATAATCAGTGTACTGCCATGTCGTGTTATATCATGTCAAATCATAGTGGACAAACGAGGGTAAAGATGATTTATTTTAGTTTTCAAAAAAATTATGTCGTGTATGATGTTCACTCCAACACTACTCCTGCGTATGTATGGACCACCAATTAGAATTGACAACCTCTCCTTATAACTCCTAATAATAATAATAATATATGATTTAATTTCTCATTATTATATAGCATCATGCAAATTTATTAATGTTTATCTTTAGAAATTGTTTGGTAATAAAACTTAACAATAATTTAAAAGATTTTGGAGAAATTTTCCAAATTATTTTATTTTTTACAAAAAAGTGAAGAGATTTCGTAAGACACAAGAACTTAGTCAACATGATTCATTTCCATGATACATTGACATCAAGTTCTGCAAATGTCTTGACTAAGTTTCAACAAAAAATGATAAAACTTAAAGAACTCGGGTACTAATCAGAGAGGAAAATGTTGGTCCATTCTAGAGTTTGGTAATAAAACTTCACAACACCAAAACAGTCGTCCTAATTACTATAAGCGTTAGGAAAAAATTTCTTAACACTTTTTTGCCGTTGTTAGTACGGTACGGGAAATTTTTCTAACGGGCATTGTAACGATTTTTTACCGTTAGGAAATAGTATTTCCTAACGGTATAACACCGTTAGGGAAATGATTTTACTAACAATAAAATACCGTTGGTAAATTTAATTTCCTAACAGTAAAACAATGTTGGTAAATAAAATTTATTAACAGTAAAAAAGTGTTGGTAAATGAAAATTTCTAACAGTAAAAGAATGTTGGTAAGTAAATTGTCCTAACGATAAAAAATCGTTACAATACTGATTAAAACCGTTAGAAATTATAGATTTCTAACATTTTTTCACCGTGACAAAGCGAGTCATAACTGTTGGTATTTGTTTACATTGCCCTAAACCTGCCATTCAAACTTCAGACTACCATTCGTAGTATACATCATCAAATAAGTACAAATCATTTCAAAGAAACACTATATATGCAAGAAAATTTAATTTTAACATATAATTCGATAAAAGTATTCGAACATTAAACAAATCCAAACAACATAAAGTTTATTGAGTTAGAACAATTATGTCAAAAGTATAAAATCTATAAATTTTGCAAGCGATACTTTGGCCAAATCACGAAGCCTCCATCAGCTATATCACAAAGTTTGTAGTCGTCATTTTGCGGACCATCAAAAATCGGTACTTCTGGATCTATTTCCTCCGTCACCCAAACAATCTGCTCCCCGTCTTGTAGCACCTTCCTCTGTTGATAAGTGTTGTGTGATGCAAGATATCCCTTTTCATAGCATCGGTCACCGGTTTTGTAATTCCATTTTCCATTGACGAAGGTCTTGGATATATCTTTGACCGAATATTGCTTTTGTAGCTTGTGTCATTTTTACCATCAAATCATTTTCAAAATCTTCTAAGCTTGTGATACCATCGCTACCATTAAGACTTGCTTGTATTTTTTGCCTCTCTTCTGCCGCTTCAATTTGTGCCTGCATTTCCATAATTTCATAACTGAGTACCAAATTTCAAAACAAAGAAGTATTATTAAGAGATGATATGAATATAGACAATTCAATGAATGTGCAAATTGCTATAGAAGCCTGTTTCGGGGTTGCACACTGATTCATAGAATTGCATGCAGGATATTATTCCTGCTAATGTCTTACTGATAATGAGACACCAATTTAAAATATGTAGCCAATATAAGCTATAGAAACAACAATTTCCAACTATCTAGGATCAGAAAATCCATAAAATATAGCATGTTGCCACTGGAAACTAAAGCAAGCAAGCATCCATCATCTTACTCAAAAAAATTTAAACTTAAAACAAAACACTAATCTACCTGGTTCAGTTTAAAAAGAGCAGAAAACATATATAGAGTGATTATCATGTGATGGACTAGTGACCACTAACACTACTTCAACCGATTATAACAAGATAACAAGCATGAACAAGTATCCGATAAAACACAGACTAACTAGCATGACCCAAGTATATTTGCTGCAATACCTGGCATTATAGTTAACATAATTTAATGTCACAATATATTTGCTGCAATACCATCAAATAATTGATTTGGTGGAAGCCCGTCATATGACAAGACGGTCGAAAGATGAACTGCAGCATGCGCTGGTTCATGTACAAGGCTAACTCAGAAGACAATGATACTTTTAGTAGCCTCGTGTGCCAGGTATTGCTCTAGTGGTCTGCCTGATGACCACTGAGTGTAAGGGTATTGCAGCAAAAAAATATCAAGAGATCTTGAATATTAGTCAGAGCTAGGTTTATCTCACATGGAAAGGAAAAATGCTCATTATGATCATAACTGTCAGATGATGCATTTACCTGGGAGTCCTGATGATGCTGAAGAACATGGAAATGGTGGACGACGGTTGTGAAAAATTGAAGAAAATTAGAGAAATATAGGCTTCAAAGAATTCCTCGGACGACGAGCTAGTCAGTCGAACAAACATGTTCATGTACTGAACTGATCGATCCAGTTGAGTTCCATATAGTTACAAAGGCTTATATATGCAATAAAACTTTACATGCTCTTTCATTATATATATATATATATATATATATATATATATATATATATATATATATATATATATATATATATATATATAATTTTATTTTATTTTTTGGAATCAGGTAAATTGTTTTTGGAATCGCTCCCACTGGGATTCGAACTCCTGACCACTCGGGCCGCATGCATCTCTCTTAACCACTAGACTAGAGGTCATCTGCATATATATATATATATATATATATATATATATATATATATATATATATATATATATATATACTCTTTTACTAAATGTCAGATATGTAGTTCTTAGTCTTCATTTGAATGCAAAGTTGTTGGAACTTCAATATCCATATTCTTCTAGAGTTTACTTGTATAGTCAAGCAGGCTCCATAAGTGTACTTCTGAGTTCTGATATGGTGACAAGATGAACTGTATGTTTAGTTACAATATTACATTTCCACTTGGCTAACTATATTTTTTTCTCAGATTGTGCCACAGATATAGTCCTAATTCTGAAATTAGGACTACATCTCGCAAATCTGAATGCTTTGGGTCTGTAAAAGTGAGGAAATAGAATTGGCAAATAAATTTTGGGATCTTGGGCTGAGCTGGTGTAGGCAGGACGAGGTTCTGTAGGTGCTAGGAAGGTTATATGCACAGGCATGGACACAGACAGTACATGACACCATAAAAACATGGCATTAATCTCATGCGTGCATTCTTCCTTTAAACTTGCTCGTTTTGAGTTTACATTAGCCAGATTACATTTCGTTTATTGATGCATCATTAGAGCAACTAATACGTACTCCAGTTTACATAGGCCAGATTGCATTGGCAAGTTTACATTGGCCATATTGCATGTATCGTGGTGTAATTCATACATGCTCTTACATTCTTATCATGCCTTATTATTAGTTGGTTCCTTCCTTGCCTGTAATGGTGTTTACAAATCTGCTGTTTAAAGTGATGCCTTCGACTACCAACAAACCTGATGCTTGGTGGAGGTGTAGAGTATATGATAATACTACTTCCTGCGTATTTTTGTGTAGAGTGTGTCCCACAATCATGAAACATATGAATAATTTAAGGAACAGGGGAATGCAAATATTGAAGGGGATACCCAATTTACTGAAGAATGAAAATACTGAAGGGGATGCCCAATTTAAGGAACAGGGGAATGCTCCAACTGAAGAATGAAAATTGCATCCGCTTATGAACTCGATATACTGGAGACTAAGCTTCATGCTTAGAAATATTTAAAAGATAAAGAAAGATGATAAATAGTATACAACTAATCAATAACGGACAATACTTACATATTTTTCCGTTGCACTTGCACTAGGATTGGATGGCATTCCGTAATACAACTGCACCAAACATCAAGAATGAACATTATTCAGTAAAAGAAATAGTTCCTGTCACAGGTAATAATAAATGCAAGGTAAAAATCAGTTTAATTTCACTTTCAGGTAAAAATTATCAGGATTTCATTGGAAGAAAGTACAACAGTGAATTATATTAATGTTAAAGATATTTAGTTAGTAGACATCCATAACTCCAAGTTGATACCTATCAGCTAAGACTATTATTTTTGTAGTTAAATACAACACGAATCCCTATTTGCTACATACCATGATACAACTGAAGAACGTGTAGGCAACTCTAGATGGAGGGTGAATAGAGTATGTGTCGATAATACCCAATTAAAAATAACTCTATTCAAGTCCACTCAACAGAAATAATAATCAGAGTATAAGTGCGGAATATAAATAGAGATCAGAGAAGCATACGCAGACACAGCAGTTTTTAACCTAGTTTCTCTCGTGGAGGACTAGTCCAGGCCTGATAACACTAGCTCAGGATTGAAATCCACTATTTATGAAATAGCATACAACCACGTGCCTTTACTCAGAAGAGCACGCCAACTTCTTACTGATTTGCGGATGGCGAGACTTGGAATTGTCCAAGTGACTTCTTTTGAAACTCTTGCACACAAACTTTTAGTTGACTCGCACTGAGCACCTTGGGGACTTGAAAAGTTTTATGGCTAGTTAGATGAGAAGGATAAGCTCTCGAATGTATAGGCTATATGAGAAGAGAAGATGAGAAGATTGGATGATTGAAAATGAGAAAAATCAAGGCCTATATATACTAGTCCAGAGAGGCAGAGTTCGACCAGAACTATGTCCCAAATATTCAAATATTTAGCTGTTGGACAGCAACTAGCAAACCCTAAAAATTAGGTCCTAAAATTAAGGGGGCAGAGTTCGGCCCGAACTCTGTCTCCTTGAGGACAGAAAGTTCAAGTGGACTTTTTGGGCTTGGCAGGTTTTGGAGTTTGTTTGGTGGAGCTTGGGTATTAAGTCTAGGATTGAGATACTCAGTGCAACTCAACTTACAATAGCCTAGACTCAATAAAAAGTAAAAATACAGACTCAGATAATAAGTAACAGCAACAATGTCGAAGCAATCGTCGATGATGTCTGTCTTGTACTCATATATGATGACGTTCTGTTTTGGAGCTTGATGTGTCAAGTTGGATTATAACAGATATCGTCTTGTTAATTATCAAGATTAGGTTGACTGCGATCCAGTTTGGGTTAACAATCTACCCCATTTTGATAAGTGATAAAAATACGATATTTGTATGTCGCAACATTCATACCTGGACACATGGAATAAAGATATAGCTCCCCCATAGATGAACATGTCGGCTCCCCCGTAAATAGATATGTCCTGAGACAAGTTCTAATCCAAGCTAACACGACATAATATATATAGAAGCTCAAAGCACATATCAAGTATTCCCAAAACAAATATCAAGTATTCTCCTCCTTTGTCATTTAGCAAAATAAAATAATAGCTCCCCCATAAAAATAGACAAAATGAATACATACAATCACACAACTAGGAACCATAACCATAAATAGAGAAAGTACTAGCAGTTTTATACCTCAATACTGAACCAAAGTGCATAGTTTTGATGAAAATACAATGCATGAAGGAAATAGAAATACTACAACTCAAAGTTTTTAAAAACTACTACATAATGCAAAATAAAACTATAGCCTAACATCAGCAGCATCAGCAGGTAATAAACTATGACCATCATGGAGCACGGGATGGACCAGCAGAGTCTGAAGGGTCGCTGGCAGAGCGATGAGGGTCAACAAAGGCTGCGTCCGGGTCCAGATACCGCCTAACCCGTCTCGTCAATACGGTAACCTTCGCGAGAAGGGTCCCGTACGATAGGGAACGACATAGTAGGATGGGTGGCCAGGGTATACTAGAGGTTGTGCAGCGAGTTGCTGATAGCACTCATCTGAAGGATGGTGCGGTAGTCCAACTGGGTCCAGCGGTCGTCTTCCAAACGGAAGCGATCGTACAAGATCGCCTGGATGGAATCAAGAGTAGTAGGAGGCTCCGACTCAGGAGCATCAGAGTCTGAGGATACAGCAGCAGCAATAGTCCTACGTGCCTTAGACATAAAGGCAAGAGCAGGTAGGAACTGACAGTCATCAAGAGGGATGTTGAAGGCACGAAAAATCTTTGGAAGGTACATAACATAGACTAAGGATTTTGGTTTTGGTCTCACACGAATCGTCCAATCCATCATCGTACGAGAAAAGTTGAAAGGAAGACAAAAGTGAAGATGATATAGAGTCGATATCTCAAGATAAGTGACTTCATCGGTAGATACCGCTTTGGGCAAGATCGAGAAAAAGATGATCCGATGGAGTTTATAAAAATAGTTGTTGAGATATTTGGCTCGAAGCTTGCGAGGACGTGTGTTAGGAGAACACAATGCATCCTTGAAACCTGCAAGAGTGGTTTCACCGGAGAATTGGAACTGTCGGGCATCAACAAATTTTTTCCAAGTATTTGGTTCCGGAGGTTAAGGTAATCGGCAAGTTCGAAATCGTCAAAAGATATGTCAATACCGGCGACACGAGAATAAATCCTAGTGTCGTCGTGAGTTAAATTATAGTAAAACATCTGTATGGCATTGAGATAGACAGGAGATGAAGTTGTGACAAGTTCATCGAGGCATAAATCGTGAAAAAGTGTGTCATATGCCGAAAAAAATTATAAAGTTTATCGGACGGCCCAGGAACACACTACGTGAGCGCAAGTCCGTGTACCACACATTGGATGCATTCAATGAGACAAAATTTGTTTATTATAGGTGTTAGGATTTGGTGGAGGTGGTGGATTGAACAAAGGATGACTAGGAGGAGGAGGAGGGTTAGATGAAGATGCTCCCTCACTTCTCACTTGTCTCTGCCAAATAACTTTGGAGCCATTGATAATGAAAAGATGAATTCGAAAGAGATAAAAAAAACAGGAGTTATACCTCACAAAAGTAGTTAGAGATGGAAGAGATCCACCAAAAACCCTTAAATCTTGAGTTTGAGGGAACATAGCCCTAAGAATTGAGCTTTCTATGATTAGGGTTTGAGACGAAAGGGTTTTGAGGGAGGTAGAAGAAGAGAAAAGTGATGTGTGAGAGAGAGAGAGTTTGGGTATATGAGCATTAGGGCCAGCAGGTCGGGTTAAATCGTGGTCGTCAGATCAAAAATTGGATGGCCAGGAGCAGTTGGAGGTTCTGGAAACAGGCACACAGAGTTCTGCCCAAACTCTGTGTAGGGAATAGTTCGGCCCGAGTTATGTGGCTCTGGCTCCAGAACAAAAAAAAATTAAAAAAATATTTTTGAAAAAAAATCTTGAATTTGACAATTTGAATGTTACAAGCCATAAAAATAGTGTATCCATATAATAAATATTGTTTAAAACGATGATCATCACAGTGAAACTGCTTTAGGTTAGTTGTAGGGGCCGAATCCCAGCTAGCGGTAGTCTGAAGACTAGTGCACCGTGTCGCTTAGGCTTTTACGTCTTGTTGTCAGAAGGGCCCTTTCGGCTTGTACCCAAAGCAGTATTACCATAAATGATATACGTTATAACCGTTATTTACGCAGGTATAACTTATTTTATGACAGTTTCATCCAAAATTCTTAACTCTCGACACAGAAAATTGAAGCGCTCTTCGGCTAGTGGTTTTTAAAGAAATCAGCTAGCTGATGTTCAGTGTCAATGAATTCTAAGTTAATAGTGTCGTGCTGTTGATGATCACGTAAGAAATGGTGTCTAATCTCTATATGCTTTGTGCATGAGTGACATACTGGATTCTTGGTCAAATTTATTGCACTAGTGTTATCACAAAAAATAGGTATACGCTTAAATAATAAGTTATAGTCTTCAAGAGTTTGCTTCATCCACAGAATCTGTGCACAATAACGACCAGCTGTGATGTATTCAGCTTCTGTTGTGGATAGTGCGACAGAATTCTGTTTCTTGCTAAACCATGAGACTAAAGCCTTTTCTAACAAATGACATGTGCTATTGGTACTCTTACGGTCGACTTTACATCCCACAAAATCAGTATCGAAATATCTGATTAAGTCAAAGAAAGTGGTTTTGGGATACCACAAGCCTACCCTAATCGTTCCTTTAAAATATCTAAAGATACGCTTAACAGCGGTCATGTGTGATTCTTTAGGATTAGCTTGATATCTAGCACATAATCAAATGCTGAACATAATATTGGGACGACTAGCAGTTAAATACAATAATCTACCAATCATACCTCGGTACTTACGTTGATCGACCGGTTTGCCGCTTTCATCAGGTTCCAGCTTTGTTGTAGTAGCCATAGGAGTGCTGATAGGTTTGATGTTGTCAAGCTCGAACTTTTTCAGCATGTACTTTGTATACTTTGACTGACTGATGAGACGCCTTGCGAGTATTATTTGATTTGTAGTCCAAGTAATTGAGGTCCCCCGTCATGCTCATCTCAAACTCGTTCTGCATACACTTGGCAAAATCTTTTCATAGACCCTCATTAGTAGACCCAAATATGATATCATCTACATAGATTTTTACTAGTAAAATAGTGTCATCAAAGGATTTTATGAAAAGTATAGTGTCAATTTTTTCTTTTGAAAAACCTTTATCAAGTAAGAAAGTACTAAGGAATTCATACCAAGCTCAAGGAGCTTGTTTGAGCCCATAAAGAGCTTTCTTAAGTTTAAAAATATAGTCAAGAAATTTGTGATTTTCAAACCAGAGAGTTGCTTGACAAAAACCTCTTCATTAATAAAACCATTTATAAAAGCACTTATCACATCCATTTGAAAAAGTTTAAAGTTTTGGAAATTTGCAAAGGCGTAAAGCATTCGAATAGATTCAAGTCGTGCAACATGATCATACGTCTCATCGTAGTCGATACCCTCCTCTTGGTTGTATACTTGAGCTACGAGACGAGCCTTGTTACGAGTGACCGAACCATCCTCATTAACTTTGTTACGAAAAACCCATTTGGTACCAATGATTGAATAATCAACAGGTGTAGGAACAAGTTCCCAAACCTGATTTCTTTCAAATTGGTTGAGTTCTTTTTGCATTGCAGATATCCAAAATTCATCGTTAAAAGCTTCTAAAATATTTTTAGGTTTAATTTGAGAAATAAAAGCAGTGCTACTAATAGAATCTCCTAAAGAATATCGAGTAGTTACCCCTTTCAATACCTCATCCATTACGAAGTTTTTTGGATGTGAAGGTTTGAATTGGAACTTCTTTGGTAAGCTCTCCAGAGAATTGGTTTCGGGTGGTGTATCCACAGGAGTGGAAGTTGATGGTTCATCATCATCGTGAATGATAGCTGTACTATTATCCTCATCAAAAGTTACGTTAGTAGACTCTTCAACAATCATGGAGCGTTTGTTGAACACTCTATATCCCTTACTCTTGGCAGCATAACCAAGAAAAATACCTTCGTCAGCTTTGGCATCAAACTTGCCTAAGTTGTCTTTGGTATTCAGTATAAAGCAGCGACAGCCAAACACTCGAAAGTAAGAAATATTTGGAGTTCTTCTAAACCAAAGCTTATAGGGTATTTTTTTCGAAATAGGTCGAATCAAAACCTTGTTCAAAACATGGCACGCTGTGCTGACAGCTTCTGCCCAAAAATATTTCAGAAGAGAAAATTGATTCAGCATGACTCTAACCATATCGCCAAGAGTCCTATTCTTCCGCTCTACAACACCATTTTGTTGAAAATTTTAGGACAAGAAAACTCATGATTAAAGCCATTTAAATCACAAAACTTTTCAGAATCAAAATTTTTGAATTTGCCACCATGATCACTTCGGATACGAGTAATCATGTAGCCTTTTTCATTTTGCACCTTTTTAACAAAAACTTTTAAATCTGAAATGGTATCACTTTTATTTGTAAGCAAGAAAACCCAAGTGAATCTTAAAAAATCATCAACAATAACGAAATTATAGAGTTTTCTGCCCAGACTGGCTACTCTACTAGGACCAAATAAATCCATATGGAGTAATTGCAAAGGTCGAGTGGTACTTACAGTATTGATGGATTTAAAAGAAGATTTGGTAGCCTTATTTTTTTTCACATTCGACACATACCATGTCCTTTTTTAATGTGATTTCAGGCAATCCTATTACTAGCTTCTAAGTAGATAGTCTCGATATGGTGTCCATATTAGCATGACCAAGACACTGATGCCATAATAGCCTTTCATCTTTGTGGGCATAAAGGCATCTACCTGCACTGTTAGTATCTCTAGATAGATAGAAAAAATATATGTTATCTTCCCTTATCCCTTCAAAAGCGATGTGTCCAGATGATCTATCATAGATAAAGTATTTAGTTTTACCGAAGTTAATATCATATCCATGATGAGCAAGAGGACTAATATTGAGCAGGTTATGCTTTAATTCGGTCACTAAACAGACATTCTTAATAACAGAATAAGGAAGATAACCAATTGTACCATTACCTATAATATAGCCTTTCATATTGTTGCCGAAGGATACATATCATTCCCTTTTTATCGATAGTATTGCAAATAGATTAGCATCTCCAGTCATATGTCGCGAGCATCCACTATCGAGAATCCATTTGCTTCTAGTTTGAGAAGGAAGGTCCATCTACACCATGAGTAGATGTGACCTTTGGTACCCAGATTCTTGTAGGTCCTAAAAAGTTAGTCTTCGGTACCTATGCATAAAGATTAATATCCACTAGTTTTCTAATTCTACACTGTGGTGATATGTGTCCATGTAAACCACAGTAAGTACATGTAGCATGCATATTGGTATTGGATGCAGGATGATAGTGATGTCGATATGTAGGTGTAGGATGATGATAACTATGTGTAGTAGTAGGATGATGATAATAATTACGTGTAGCAGCAGGATGATTATAACTACGTGTGTGTATTTTATGTGCTGCATGGGAGTAGGTGTAGATAAAGGCAAGTTTTTGTGTGGTATATGAATGAGTGTTCTTGTAATGACGTGCTCTCTTGTGTTGAGCCATCTGGTGTTTAGTATAAGTGTTGTGATTATGAGACAGAGTTTGAGGTTGAATAACCTGTTTATCCAGTCTAATCTCTAATTTCTTAGAGGCAACATGCACCTCATCATATTTAGCAGTAAGACCATTTATTCTACCAGTAGCAATCTTGTACTTATTTTTCTCTTCAATAAGTTTTTTATTTAAAGCAGTGATATCATGTGTTTGCTTCTCAATAAGAGATTCGGCATCATATAAGCTTAACTTAAGTTTAGATACCTTTTCAGTGTTTTTTGTGGGTGTAGTGTTTCTAACATTTTCTAATAAGCATGAAAGTCTATGGATTTCGGCTTCATGAGATTGATTTTATCCTTAGCATGTTTTTATTTGTTAATAACATTTTTGTGGTCTTCAAGTAGATCACTAAAGACATCACCTAGTTCATCAAAAGAACAGTCGTTAAAAGAATCATTTACCTTATCTGAAGTTGTCATTAGGCAGACATTTGTCGTGTCATGCGGAGAGTCCTCTTCTTCGTCTGAATCACTGGCTTCGCTTTCGTGCCAGATGCTAGTATTGGCATACTTCCTTGAGGTTGGCTTCTTGTACGGCTTTTCGTATCTGCTTTCTTTCTTTGCTACAGGACAATCTTTTCTTACGTGTCCTGTCTTCTTGCATCCGAAGCAAGTGGGTTCTTCCTCATCGTCTTTTTGTTCCTTCTTCCTTCGATTAAAGCGTAGGAACTTCTTGAAATTTCGAACAATGAGTGCTTGATCGTCACCTTCGGAATCGTCGTCATCTGTTTTCTTTGAAATGGTTCTTCGTCGATGAGCTCTTAAGGAAATTTTCTTTTCTTTTGGAGCAGTTTCTTCAAAATCTTTGAGGTCGAGCTCATGCGTCATCAGCTTGCCCATCAGAGTTTCTAGTGACATAGCCGTAAGATTATTTTCTTCAATAATCACCGTGACCTTGGGGTTCCATATCTTCGGCAATCCTCTTACCACTTTGTGTATCTTCTCGTGGTTGGAATATGCTTTGCCAAGGGAAGGTAGAGGGTTGACGATGTCAAGGAATCTGGTGAACATCTGAGTAATCATCTCATTTGGCTTCATTTTGAATGCCTCGTATTCTTGTGTCAGACGGTTGATCTTTGATTCTTCAACTTGTGTGGTTCCTTCATGAGTCACCTGCAGAAGCCTCCATACTTCGTGTAAGGTTGAGCATGTAGAGACCCTGTTGAATTTAGTCATGTCTATTGCACAAAAGAGAGCATTAATAGCCCTAGTATCTAGACTTGCATGTTTCTTTTCCTGATCAGAATATTTTTCGTGGGATTTTTCAACAAGAGTCCCCTCGAAAGCTATTCTGGCAGGTTTCTTGTAACCATCCGTGACGATGGTCCACAGATCAAAGTCTAGAGACTTGAGATAAAAACTCATCCTAATTTTTCAACAGGTGTAGTTAGTTCCATCAAATAGGGGTAGCCTATTTGTGGACTGTCCCTCACCATAGTTGGAAAAGATAGGTTGTGTGGTTGCCATGGATAAGCTCTTAGGATGTTAATCCAATATAAGAGAACAGAGCTCTGATACCAATTGAAGAAGGTATAGACAACTCTAAGGGGGGTGAATAGAGTATGTGTCGATAATACCCAATTAAAAATAACTCTATTCAAGTCCACTCAAGAGAAATAATAATCAGAGTATAAGTGCAGAATATAAATAAAGATCAGAGAAGCATACGCAGACACATCAGTTTTTAACCTGGTTTCCATCGTGGAGGACTAGTCCAGGCCTGAGAACTCTAGCTCAGGATTGAAATCTACTATTCGTGAAATAGCGTACAACCACGTGCCTTTACTCAGAAGAGCACACCAACTTCTTACAAATTCGCGGATGGCGATACTTGGAATTGTCCAAGTGACTTCTTTTGAAACTCTTGCACACAAACTTCTAGTTGACTCGCACTGAGCATCTTGGAGGCTT
Source organism: Iris pallida (assembly GCA_029216955.1). NCBI lineage: Eukaryota > Viridiplantae > Streptophyta > Magnoliopsida > Asparagales > Iridaceae > Iris > Iris pallida. The sequence goes on along the minus strand of JANAVB010018280.1, from coordinate 75,370 downwards.
GGGAAGTTTTACGGCTAGTTAGATGAGAAGGATAAGCTCTCGAATGTATAGGCTATAGGAGAAGAGAAGATGAGAAGATTGGATGATTGAAAATGAGAGAAATCAAGGCATATATATACTAGTCCAGAGAGGTAGAGTTCAGCCAGAACTCTGTCCCAAATGTTAAAATATTTAGCCGTTGGACAACTAGCAACCAGCAAATCCTAAAAATCAGGTCCTAAAATTAAGGGGACAGAGTTTGGCCCAAACTCTGTGTAGGACAGAGTTTAGCCCGAACTCTATCTCCTAGAGGACAGAAAGTTCAAGCGGGCTTTTTCGGCTTGGCAGGTTTTGGAGTTTATTTGGTGGAGCTTGGTATTAAGTCTAGGGTTGAGATACTCAGTGCGACTCAACTTACAATAGCCTAGATTCAATAAAAAGTAAAAATACAGACTCAGATAACAAGTAACAGCAGCACTATCAAAGCAATCGTCGATGATGTCTGTCTTGAACTGATATGTGATGACGTTCTTGTTTGTCATTAAATATCAAGCACAACAAATTATAAATGAATTGAACTTGATTGCAAACTCGCTTGTACAAGAGAAAGCCTAGAAAGAAAGCCTAGGAGACAATCTAAGTACAATTGTTTAGTTTTAATTCTGGAGGGTGACAATAGAGGCTCGGAAAAGTGTAGCAACTCTACCTTACTCCTTGGACTATCTGACGTGCTCCTTGCTCTCGAGGAAATTGCCTTTCATAGGTTACCAGCCTTGGATTGCCAACCATTTGCCTGGGTGTAATACCCTGTTATTTATAGTGTTTTCTGCAGTAGCAATTTTTTGGGCCGCATAATGGGCCATGTGGCCACGTCTCTCACAGTGCACAAAGACTCGATCTCGAGCTGCCAGGTGGTGGGGGTTGTTGAGATTTTGTTGTAGCGAATCTGGGTAGTTGAGACTTGGTCAGCCAGCCATGTGTCTCATCGCAAGATAGGACAAGTCTACTTGCGTCATTTTGAGTTGTATTGGCCCTTCAGAGTTCGACCATACAGGGCCGCATAAGATTCATACGACAGTCTCCCTTAGTCCGCATGTAGCTTGGGGCTTTTGAGCCGCATAGGTTCTTGTATTCTGGGCCGCATAAAGCTCATGCGGCTCGAATTGTAGTTACCCTTGGCTGCATGAAATACATAGATTGAGTTGCATAAGGTTTATGCGGCTCGGGTTGCCTGTCCAGTCTAATCATGTCTTATCTTCTTTTCAGAGCATCAGAGTTGTCAAAGCTGTCAGTCTTCGACAGAGTTTGTCATCTTTATCAGACCAGAGTCAGCTTTATCAGACCAGAGTCAGCTTTATCAGAAGGATTAATCAGCTTGGCCGCATAAGTAACTATTCTCTCTGCGGCTCAAAAGTCTGTCTAGTGAAGATGCGTTCTGAGTCTGTCATGCAGCTTTTCTTTATGCGGGTCAATCTGTTCCAGGGTACTCATGCGGTCAGTTGTGATCCACATGAACTCCATATTTTCCATGCTTCTATAAGACCCCCTTCAAAGTTTTCAAATTGCAAATTTGGAATACTTTGAATAAGAAGCATGGACGTATATCAAGCCGCCAAAAAAAAAATCTTCAAGTCAGGAGAGACGTCGTGTCGCAGGGACATTTTGGGCCGCATGGACGCTTTCGGGCCGTAGGTAGATCTTGTGCCACAGGAAGATCTTGTGCCGCAGGGAGATCTTATGCCAGCTGTCACTGTTGCATTCAATGACTTGATTTAGTTTTTATTTGGGCTCTTTTTCCGAGATAAAGCTGACGGTTACTAAGGATAAAATCCCCAAACATCATCATTATCCTTAATGGATACAAAAATCGAAGCGGTGATGACGGTTATTAAGGATAAAAATCCCCAAACGTCATTATTATCTTTAATGGATACGAGAATCGAAGCGGCGTTCATCTGTTTCCATTTTGAAGAGCTATAAATATGGGCCATACGGAGAGAGCTTTTTCCTTCAACTTTTTCTCCTTTGTCTTCATCTTCTTTGTCCTCTTTCTGTCCCGATTAGCCATGGATCCGAAAGCTTCCAAGTCGACTGATGCCATGGCCAGAGAAAAGGGGCTCGCCTCTCCGTCGAGTGCTGTGGACTCTCCTTCCGTTCATCCCGACATGCAACCCCCTTTTACGGGTAAGGACGGTGGAAAAGTGGTGGTTTAAATTTGAACGGCCATATCGTATATTTTATGCGCGGGCTTGTCATAAACTACCTCTGCGCTTTGGACATGATTAATATATCCCCCATCTCATGGGACTGCATGTGTTCTGTATGATGGGGCCATATAGGTTGGGCCGCATAAGCGCCACTGTCCTTCATGGATGCCTCATGACGAAGCCACATATATATCTCATAACTGATTCGTATGAACATTGCATAACAGAGCCGCATGTATCTCATTCCTCATAACTGGGCCGCATAGGGTCTGTTTGCTGTTTTCTTCTTCCTGCTAACCCTTTTTTTCTTTTTTTAAGGGATCCGGCTAGCAAATTTCTCCAGGACCAGTATCGGTGATAGAGTGAAAATGCACCATTCTAACATACACATCAGACAGCTCAAAACTCCCATGCTTCGGAAGAGTTTTCCCTGTGCCATTTTAGCATACACATCAAACAACTCAGAACTCCTCATACTTCGGAAGAGTTTTCCCTATGTGGTAGGAAGAACCTTTATACCTCAAAGAGTTGGACGGTGGTCAGGCGTCATCATGAACGTCCTATTTTTATGGCTCTCCAAGTAGGCAAAACCACCATTATGGATGTTGTTTTGAAGGTATGGTATTTTGGAGGAGCAGGGTTGAGGTATCCGCAATACGGAGGGGAGAAAAGCATGCTACATTTTCCCTCCTCCCTGCAGCTCCTTGGAGATTCAACAGCCTTGTTTGCTTCTCAGCAGTAAAGTATGACTTCTTTCGAGGGCCACGAAATTGCTTTTTGGTGAAGGCGAAGTGCTGTCAAACTGACCAAACTATGTATTGCTAGATTTTTCCTTTCTGCTACTGATGTAGTCCTATGAAACTGATTTTGAATAAGCAGAATACATTCACTCTATTCTTTATTTGTAGTATCTGTAGTGCTTGTACTAGAGGACCTAATACAGCATTTGTGTTTGATAAAGGACATCCTATTGGAGGACTTTTTGTGGACATATTGCCCTTTTGTGCATCTAGAAATGCGAGCAAATAGATTTGAATGATATTTTGTGGACCTACTATTCTTTGGTACACCGATGGTGCGAGTAATAGATTAGAATAACTTTTGTGGACCTATTACCCTTCTGCGTACTGGCGGTGCGGTAATAGATTTGAAACAAACCCAACAGAGGTAATATGGACGTGATAGGTTTTGTGGTCTTAACACCATGTCTTTTATACTGGATTGGATACAGGTGTTAAGTCGAAAGGCTATCGGTATCAGAGATAATATGGACGTGACACACGATAGTCAGGCATAATCTTTGGTGGTCCTATTATCTTCTGCGCACTGGTGGTGTACGTAATAGATTTTTGAGATAAAACCAACAGAGGTAATATGGACGTGATAGGTTTTGTAGTCTTAACACCATGTCTTTTATCCCGGGTTGGATACAGGTGTTAAGTCGAAAGATTATCGGTACCAAAGGTAATATGGACGTGACACACGATAATCAGGACCAAAAAGTTTGTTCAGGGATAATGATAAACTGGGCAGACTCCTGTGAGGTAAAGCATTAGAGTGGGAGTTCAGAGGTATCATCGTACATGACTCGCCACTAAGGAAGATGCGATAGAGTGTGAGTTCAGAGGTATCATCGTACATGACTCGCCACTCAGGGAGATGCGATAGAGTGTGAGTTCAGAGGTATCATCGTACATGACTCGCCACTCAGGAAGATGTGATAGAGTGTGAGTTCAGAGGTATCATCGTACATGACTCGTCACTCAGGAAGATGTGATAGAGTGTGAGTTTAGCGGTACTATCGTACATGACTCGCCACTTAGGAAGATAGAGTGTGAGTTCAGCGGTACTTAGTGTACATAACTCGATAGTTTGGAAGATTTGATAGTTTTGAGGGAGTATCCACATATCTTTAGACATAGTATTTCTTCAGGAATTTGTCATTTATGGGCATCATGAGCAAGTCCCCGTTCTGTTTTACGAGCCGGTATGCACCGTTGGAGAATACGGTCTCGATGATGTATGGACCCTCCCACTTGGGCTAAAATTTGTCGGCGGTTTTGTGAGTCATGACCATCGGTCTGCGAACGGCCAAGACAAGATCGCCTATTTAGAATGTCCTTTGCTTGACTTTCTTATTAAAGGCTCGAGAGATGCTGCTTGATAGAGCTCGATGCTTTGTTGAGCTTGCAAACGTTTCTCGTGTAACGCTTTCAATTCTTGTAGCTGTCGGCGGTAGTTATCGTCCGACGTTAACCGGTAAGTAAGGGCCACACGAAGTGAGGGGATCTGAGTCTCCAATGGGAGAACTGCCTTGCTCCCGTATACCAGAGAGAACGGTATATTTCCGGTAGCCGTTTGACTCGTAGTACGGTACGCCCATAAGCATTCGCCCAAGTTTTCATTCCAGTCGCGCTTGTTTGAAGACACATACTTCTTGAGAAGCTTGATTATGGTCTTGTTAAAGGCTTTGGCCAGACCACTAGCTGACAGATTGTAGGCCGTTGAAGCCATATTATGAATTCGATTCTTGTCGCAGAATCGATAGAAGGCATGGCTTGCGAACTGCGGACCGTTATCATGAATGATCCTCCTTCACAATCCAAAATGGTAAATAACGTGATGTTTTATGAAACTGATCATGTTTAATGTCTTTACCTCTGCCAACGGAACAGCTTCTGCCCATTTGGAGAAGTAGTCGGTAATTACGAGAATAAACCGGTGCCCTTTGGATGACGGTAGAGTAATTGGGCCAACAATATCCATTCTCCATGCTTCAAATGGCCAAGAAGCCACTGTTGGGTGCAAGAACTCAGATGGCAGATGTATAAAATCTGCGTGGATCTGACAAGCCTTGCACTTATTTGCGTAATCGATTGTGTCTGCTACCATCGTATGATAGTAGTAATATATCTGACGGAGACGGTCCTGCAACTTCGGGCCCGGTTGGTGAGCCCCGTAAATGCCATCATGAGCCTCGCGTAAGGCTTCTTTGGCTTCTGCATTTGATAGACATCTTAATAGTAGTCCGTCGTAAGATCATCGGTACAACATTTTTGTTTCCGGGTCATAAAAGAATCTGAGAGAACGCCTTCTGATTGAAGTTTCTTCTTTCACATTCTCAGGCAGGATTCTGTAAACTGCAAAGTCGATGAACGGAAGTCTCCAGTCTTGCACATCATTGGTTATCTGGGCGGAGTAACTCGTATCCAGTTGAACGTTGATTTTGGGACAGACCAGCTCATGGCCTATGATGTCAACTGGATGATGATCATAATTTGGAACTGCCAAAGAAGCGACGAGGCCTGCTAGGGCGTCGACTTCAATATTTTGGAGCCTAGGAACATCTTCTATAAAGAACCCCTCTAAGGTTGCTATGATAGCAATTGCTGTCTGATGATAAGGAATCAGGTCCGCGTTGCGAGCTTCGTACGAGCCTCAGATTTGATTGACAACCAACTGCGAGTCGCCATATGCTTCTAGGTATTTGACTCCCACTTCTTTTGCAAGTTGGAGCCCGATAATCAAAGCATTATATTTGGCTACATTGTTTGAACAAGGTTCTGTGAGAGAATATGCTCGGTTGACCACCAATCCAGAGGAAGAAATTAACACTATCCCGACTCCAGCGACGATATCACCTTAGGTCCCCCTTCTTGAGGCACCGTTGAAGAACATTCACCAAAATGTCTTCATGTGAAGTCATGTTTGAGTCAATGACTTCATCTGGGTTTTCTTCATAGATTCTGGCTGTTTCTGAGCCTGGATGGGCTACCAGAAAGTCGGCCAAGGCTTGACCGTTGACAGCCTTCTACGGAACAAAGACCATGTCGTAAGGGAATAATAGTATCGCCCATGTGGCTAGATGAGAACTGAGTGCGCCTGACTTGGTCATGAGAACCCTGAGGGGATTGACTCGCGAGATAACATGGATGGTCTGCCCTGACACATAGTATCGTATTTTCTGAATGACGAACACCAAGGCAAGGCATTCCTTCTCTACGGCGGTGTACCTATGCTCCGGCCCCACCATCATTCGGTTGAGACAATAGATGGCTTATTCGTGCCTTGTATTATTGTTTTGTGTTAGCAAGGCACCGAAGGAGTGTTCCATTGCTCGTACATATAGTAGGAAAGGCTTTCCGGCAACCGGAGCTACCAGAACTGGCGGATTCGTCAAGTATTCCTTAATATCATCAAAGGCGTGTTGACATTCCTCATTCCATACGAAAGAGACGCCTTTCTTCATCAGTTGTGTGAAGGGTTGACATCGCCCTGAGAAGTTGGATATGAACCTCCTGATGTAAGCTGGTCTTCCCTAAAGGCCATGGAGTTCACGGAGGTTCCTCAGTGGACTCATCTCCAGGATTGCCTTTGTCTTATCGGGGTCTATGTGAATGCCCGTGGAAGTAATGACAAAGCCCAAGAACTTCCCGTTGGACATACCCAGGAAGGACTTGGTGGGATTCATCTTTAGATTGTGCACTCGTATAAGGTCGAACACTGTTCTTAAATCGTGTAAGTGATCATCCTTGGAGTGGCTTTTGACGGCGATGTCGTCAATGTAACACTCCACCGTCTTGTGTAAGTGATCTCTGAAGATGATACTCATAGATCGTTGATATGTGGCATCGGCGTTCTTCAGGCCAAAGGGGATGACTGTGTAACAGTACACACCGATTGGTGTTCGGAATGACGTATGCTTCTTATCGTCAGGAGACATTTTGATTTGATTGTATCCTGAGAAGCCATCCGTAAAGGACTTGTGCTCAAAGCTACATGTATTGTCAATCATTATGTCGGTGATGGAAAGAGGGAATTCATCCTTAGGACATGCCGCATTCAGATTGCGAAAGTCGATGTAGATTCGGATCTTTCCATTCTTTTTGACAACTGGTACTATATTAGCTATCCAGTCTGGGTACTGCTCCTCGCGGATAAAACCGCTAGCTATAAGCTTGTTTACTTCCGTTTCAATGGAGTTTATGATATCTGGACGGAACCGCCGTTGCTGTTGCTTGACTGGTTTCGCGTCCGGATGAATATTGAGCTTATAAAGTACGATCTCCGGTTTTAGTCCTGGCATGTCTTCATAGCTCCAGGCAAAGACGTCGATATACTCTCTGACAAGTTGCAACAACGACTCCCGCTCGCCATCTGTCAGGCTTTTACTGACGAAGATTGGCTTAGGAGAGGATTCATCACCGAGGTTAACTTGCATGACCTCATCTTCAGTGGAAGGGTCACGAAGTTCAAAGCATTTTTTCTATTGTGCATCCAGTTGTTGGACCCATGGATCCAATTCAAGAGGTTCGAGTAGATCATCGTCTTCCTCTTCAATGTCAGCAGATGCCATATTGACAGATAATATATGCCTGAACATATCTCTAATGCTCTCATCGAAATCGTATGTAGGTGAATCGGATGAGTGAGAATGCCACTCACATTCCTCATCGGAGCTCTCAGATGTTGTTGCTGGTGTAACATAATTGAGGCCGCATTGGACTTGCCGTAGTAATCCTGAGGTTTCCTAGACGGAGTTGACAGCTGCAGAGGCAATCGCCGACCGCTGCCATAATTCAGACCTGGGGTAGCCTCCATGTCGTACCCCTGTTTTTGCATAAAGTACTTGGCCTGAAGACTATACGGGTAGAGCGGTAGTCTCCCGGTATCGGGTTCGAGATCAAACTCTTGAGGCATGAAGGGTTGAGGACCTTCTTTTTGGCTAAAGATGATCGTGTGATCCCCTTCTCTTCTGTTTAGGACTAGGAAGTAGGCATCTTTAATGGGAGCAAGTCTGTTTGTGATATGGACGGTTGTCACTTATGTGTGCAGGTTAGTGTCCCAACCGAGTCCAGCAGTATACATCAGATTGAGTTTATTACACTCAGGATAGTTCAATAGCAACCTCTTATTGATGAAGTAAGGAATTTTGTCTACAGGGATTACATCATCAGGAGAGGGACTGTCCACCTTTTCAACCAGATACTTTGCGAGTTCTGCATCCTCTTCAGCTACCCCCTGCGTGACCGGAGGTTGGGGCACTGTCTTGGGCAACTTGACTACCAAGGGTTCAGCTTATGGTATTGGCTTGCCTGAGGGTGTCCGATCGACACTTGGTTGTCGGCTCGTCTTGGGAAGACGGATGATAATTGGCTTGGCAGGGGACTTTGTGTCTTCCGGTTGCTTTTGACTGGACCTTGGCAATCGGATCACCATCGGTTCCCTAGAGGGCCTTTCATCTTCCAGTCGCCTTTGATTGGATTTTGACAATCGGATCATCATCGACCCTATAACGGGTTCTTGGCTGGTCTTTGGGTGTCGGATGACCATCGGCTCCAACTGTACAACTGGGGTGGGGAAACCGGGCACCTCTTTATGTAAAGTTGCGACAAGGGGTGCGGCTTTGCCCGGTTTACGGGCCTGGAGATGAATTTTCAAGGGTTCCTCTGGCCCTGTGATGACCTCCAGTTCATCAGTTATGTGTTTCTTGGATTCGTCATATAGACAAGCCTCCGAAGAGTAATAAGACTCAACCCCTTTGAAGGGATCGATGTCGACGAATTCAGTCTTCACGAAGCCGTGCTTATTGACATACTTGAAGCACTGGTAGAGGGTGGATGGCAAGATCATATAGTCATGTATCCACGGACGTCCCAGAAGGATGTTGTAGGACGTGTCTGCATCTATGACGTAGCAGATAACCTCTGTCCTCAGGTCGCCGATCTGACATTTCAATCGGATCTTTCCTAAGGGATAGCTCATTCCTGAGTTGAAACCGCTAATGGCAATATTGGTCCTGCTAGCCAGTGCATAGGGATGTCGAGGACTTGAAGCAAGCTTTTGGGGATGATGCTTATCGACGAGCCAGGATCGATGTGCATCCGATCCACCTTGATGTCGCCTATGTATCTAGTATAGTACAAGGGGCAATCATGGATGTTGGTCATGATCAGCATGTCCTGTGGGGGTGAATAGGATGTTGGGCATTGTATCCACACTATTGCTTCTCTAGAGATCTGCCGACGAGTCTTCCCTTGTAGGTTTGACCTGGGCTAAGTAAGCGTCAGTATTCTGGAGCGCTTCGCTCAGTGCGACATGAAGATTCTTGGAGAGCCTTAGGAGCTCGTATTACGACAACTTTATTGGCGTATTAGCCAGCTGTGCTAATATGTCAAAGTTGTAAGGTCTCTCCAGTCCTTGAGGTGCATCTTTACGGAGCGGCCTGTCGAAGCGGGTTTCCTTTGGCTTGGCCCTGTCTGTCGATGGAGGCTGAGATGGCCCCAGAACAGCAGTGGCAGGTAGCGTTGTCGGTTGAGGGTCTTCAACTAAACTACCCGGAGTGGGCTGGACTTGTGCCCCAGACCGGATAAGAACGGCTGCCGCTTCCTCAGCTTCGGTTAAAATTGTGTGGCAGGATCTGGACTTTCTGTCCTTCTTTTTGTTGGCTGGAGATGATGCCGCCTGGGTGACTTAGGGTACTAAGTCGGGGTGCACCCACATGATCTCTCCTCGTGACGTAGTGAGAGGTACCAAGCCAATCGTTTAGTTCCGGACGGGGGGAAGATTAGTAACCTCCATCGTTGCCCGAGGGATAGGTATTACCCCGTCTTGAGTGCTTGTTGGAGGGAAGTCGCCAAACTGAATTGACACCATATTCGCCACCACAGTAACCTCTTCAAAGTCTAGCGACAGAGCTTTAGAGTTGATAAGATTCTGGATGTACCGCTTTAATTGAAAGCAGTCGTGAGTGGAATGACGAACATAGCGGTAAAAGTGGCAGTATTTTGGGTCCTCCATCTCTGCCGCTCGGGGCTCGCGCCATGGTGGAGGGAGTTGGATCCTGTCCCCTTGAAAAAGCATGTCGAAGATAGGCTTGACATGACTATCTTCGAATGAGTAATTCACCTGGGGCCACTGAGCTTTTGCCTGCTTTTGTTCAGGCTTCTAGGTCGTACCAGCAACCAGGGCCTGTTTGCCTTTGTTGTTCCGGTTATTGGAGGTGGCGTCAGTGCTGTTGTTATTGGAAGCGGTACCAGGACGTTTGCTTTTGACTTCTTCGTCTGGGATGTGTAATCCCAGCTGGCGAGCCTTTTTTAACTTCGCCTCGGCATTAGTGGCGCTTATGATGAAGGTCGTCCAATCCCTAAGCTGATCTTCACCCATCCAAAGGCTGATTGCGGGGAGCAACTTCTTCTGGCAGATTTCAATCAATGAGCTTTCGGGATTGCCTTGGGGCAATCTCATTGCATTTTGGAGAAACCGCTCGATATAGTTCCTTGTCAGCTCCCTCTCCTCCTGAACGACGTCCATGAGGGATAACATTGTCACATCATTTTCCACTTCGTAGAATCGTTCTAGGAACATGTGCTTGAAGCCGTCAAAAGAATGGATGCAATTGTCAGAAAGGTTGCGATACCAGTCGAACGCGATCTCCTCCAATGCTCCAATGAATAATCGTGCGAGAATGGCATCACTATACGGCAAGTGGTCGGTTGTGACCTCGAAATAAGTCATGTACCGATAAGCAAAGGTCTTTCCGTCATATGAATCGATATGAAACAGCTTGTACCATGGTGGAAAAGGCACATCTCTTCATGCAACAGGATACGGCTACATATTCTGAGGTCCCGGAAGGAATCTCGGGCATTGAATATTGCCCGAAGCTCCTGGACTTCCCTCCTTGCTTCCCTGGCTTCATCTGCAGATGAAGGAGCGGAGGCTCCTAGAGAATTGTCATCCAAAGGAGGAGCGGTCGTGTTGGAGTCCGCGTTGACTGTGGGTCCCAAGCTTGTTTGTCCAGGCGTCCTTGCTGGTTAAGTCGGTAAGGCAGCTTTGATTTCGTCTACTGACTTGACCAAGGACAAGAGCATGGCTTTAAGTACTTCTAGGCATTTTCGGTCAGTAGGCACTTCATGATCCTCGTCGGCCATAAAGACTGTCCGCACGTGGGTAGAGGTGGAAGGAATCGTAGCAGAGGTGCTCTTTGGGTCGTACCCCCGTACCGAGAAATCGTCGGGGAATATTGGAATGTCTTCCTCCTTGGACTCGAAAGGGGTGCTACCCCCTGTGCAGGAAGCCACATCATGTTGGCGAGGGCGGTCATCCTTAGGGACGTCCATGTCCATTGCATAATTCATGTGGATCGCTACCCCCTGTGTATGCTCTTAGAACACCGGGTTGTCGCATACTTTGAGGGGACTGCTACCCCTGACCTCATCTACCCCCAGGGAGGTCAAGGATGCACTCCCAGGTGTTGGAAGCTTCTTTTTGGATTGAGTGCCTAGGTAGAGACCCCCTGTGGTTGTCGGTGGCAGTCCTCCTGACGAGAGTTTCCTTGCAATGCTGGCGGAGATTATCGGGCTGGAAGAGCTTGTCTTCTTTCCTTCCTTGTCGGAAAGAACCTTCCAAGTTGAATTACAGGAGGCGACAGGAAATTCCTCGTCTCCCAGAATTTGCACATATTTCTGAAGTTGATGTTGGAAAGGTGCTGGCTGCTGCAGTCGTTGGAAAAAGGACTGCCGATCTTCAGGTGTTGCCAACTTGTCGCAGCAGCATTTGATAATGACTTGGGTGCAACGACGTCCCGAGAGGGGCTCATCGCACACCAAGGTTGCTTCCTTCTCCTTGTGTTTGTGAGTAATCACCTCTCGCAAGTCGGTAACGGCTTGATCTACCTTTGCCTCCCATTTGTGGACTCGGGTATCCCAAGCACACGGGTGTGTAGGTGTCATGTTTGCTCCCTGATCTGAGGCTAGTAAAAGTACTTGCTTCCGATCGTTGGGGGAAGACTTTTGAGACCTACCATATCCGTTAGCCCTGGGGGACTGGACGTGCGTCGTTCTGTACAACTTTCCATCATGAGCCCGTATAACAGTTAACGGTGCCCGCTGTTGGTCAGCAACTTGGACAGTTGACTGGGCTTGTTGGGCCCGTACTGCCCTAGACTTCTTTGACTTAGCACCCGAAGGCGCATAGTAAAAAGAGTCCAGATTGATACATCCCATATTCTCAATGGGCCGTATGGAGTCGGGCCCGCATTAGAGACTGTCGAATACAGAACTTCTGACAGGACCGTATGAGACACTCTGTCTATGGCCAGGACTGGCTGCCGTATGGGCCATCTGCCTACGGCCAGAGTTGGCTGCCGTATGGGTGATCTGCCTGTGGCCAGAGTTGGCTGCCGCATGGACGATCTGTTTACGGCAAGAGTTTGCTGCCGCATGGGCGATCTGTCTGCAGCCAGGGTTGGCTGTCGCATGAGTCATCTGCCCATCTCTCTTATGTGGCCTCCTCTTCGTCCGCATGGATTTCCCTTGTGCCCCCAAAACTCAGTATCGTAGTGTTTTCCTTTGCTGGATTTGAGGAAAGTAAGGTTATCTGCGGTCGGAAGTAAAGCCGCAGGAGATTCTTGATGACCGTCTTGGGCCGCAGAATGAGCTTCTTCGAAAACCTGGTCGGGGGCAACAGTTTTGTGCTACGACATGTTGTGGGATCTCTTTGGGTTAGCTCGCTTCTGCGATGGGCTGGCGCTCCCTTCAGAGAGCATTTCTTCGAATGCTCGTTGGTCAAATCGAACCACGAGCATTTGCTGCATGGAGCCGAGCTTGGATGCGTAGATTTCGTCACCATCTTCTCATCAGAGGAGAAGGATGTCCCCAGCAGAGTTACCATCGTGTTTGCCATTAAATATCAAGCACAACAAATTACAGATGAATTGAACTTGATTGCAAACTAGCTTGTACAAGAGAAAGCCTAGAAAGAAAGCCTATGAGACAATCTAAGTACAATTGTTTAGTTTTGATTCTGGGGGGTGACGATAGAGGCTCGGGAAAGTGTAGCAACTCTGCCTTACTCCTTGGACTATCTGACGTGCTCCTTACTCTCGAAGAAATTGCCTTTCGTAGGTTACTAGCCTTGGATTGCCAACCATTTGCCTGGGTGTAATACCCTGCTATTTATAGTATTTTCTGCAGTAGCAGCTTTTTGGCCGCATAATGGGCCACGTGGCCACGTGTCTGTCACGGCGCACAAAGACTCGATCTCGGGCTGCCAGTTGGTGGGGGTTGTTGAGATTTTGTTGCAGCAAATCTGGGTAGTTGAGACATGGTCAACCTGCCACGTGTTTCATCGCAAGATAGGACCAGTCTGCTTGCATCATTTTGAATCGCATAGGCCCTTCAGAGTTCGGTCATGCTGGGCCACATAAGATTCATGCGGCAGTCTCCCTTAGTCCGCATGTAGCTTAGAGACTTTTGAGCCACATAGGTTCTCATATTCTGGGCCGCATAAAGCTCATGCGGCTTGAATTGTAGTTATCCTTGGCCGCATGAAATACATAGATTGAGTTGCATAAGGTTCATGCGGCTCGGGTCACATGTCCAGTCTAATCATGTCTTATCTTCTTTTCAGGGCGTCAGAGTTGTCAGAGCTGTCAGTCTTCGCTAGAGTTTGTCAGCTTTATCAGACCAGAGTCAGCTTTATCAGAAGGCTTAATCAGCTTGGCCGCATAAGTAACTATTCTCTCTGCGGCTCAAAATTTAGTCTAGTGAAGATGGGCCGCAGGGGGCGTTCTGAGTTTATCATGCGGCTCTTCTTTATGTGGGTCAATCTGTTCCAGGGTACTCATGCGGTCAGTTGTGATCCGCATAAACCCCATATTTTTCATGCTTCTACAATTCTGTTTTGGAGCTTGATGTGTCAAGTTGGATTATAACAGATATCGTCTTGTTAATTATCAAGATTAGGTTGACTGCGATCCAGTTTGGGTCAACAACAACATGAGTTCTATTATGTACCAAAAGTGTTCCCAATTTATAGTTTGTTATGTAACTTATTTACTTCATCATTGTTATCCAAAATGCAAGCAAATGCCAAATCAGACAAAGGCTTGGTTAAGAAATTTTCTTGAGCCATACTTTTGAGCTTGTTCATGACACAAAAAGAGACAAGGAACAGAATACCCTGAAAACTTCTTTACTGTATTTATTTCTAAAAAGAAAGAACTTTGGTTTATACTATCAAAAAGGTCAGCAAATGGAAGAAACCTGAACTGCCATAAAAGCAAGCCAGTTATATGCAGCAAAGGCCAAAAAGGCTCCCCTTGCTCAAACTTTATTAATAAGCAATACTTGTCATGAGGAAACATAAATGTGAACAACTTCATTCACCTAGAAATTAATAGTAAACTATTATCATCACAACTAAGGCATCCAAAGCCACAATTTCTTGACTCCAATACAATAATTTTGTTCATGGCAGGTCAAGTTGTGGCAAAAATACTTAAAACTATTTAATCCAGTTGGGATAACAAATTGCTGCTGCGATGAGCTCATCTCATCACAATATAGAACATCTACCAAGTACTTGACCATAAATGAATACACAAAGGCTTTTGAGATGATCAAGTACATAAATCTTTTAGTACTAACTGAAGTCTCAAAACAGGATTCCAACTTTCGATATTACAAAACATAGTGCATTTCAACACAGAACTATGAGTACTACTTATACTACAAAACACCACTATCTAATTCCTTTCAACTGGAAATCATTTAAGCATGGGAGCTACGCATGATTCCATGAAACATGTCAAAGTTCGACACCAGCTGACTGCCAACCTCACCCATTATATAGGCATCATCGTGAACATTCAAAGAAACTCAAATAATAAAATCCAATAAGTCAAGACCATGATCTAGTGCCTACAGACACATATGCTTACCTATAACTAGGAACTACATGACTGTTGTCAAATGGCATTTCTTGTAGCAGGCCTACATATAACTAGGAATTAAACACAATCATCATGCTAGTTTAAAAAAACTAGTCAAACAGAACCAGTCCACATTAAATAAAAAATACACACTTTGTGAATGGAACTTTCTAGTAAAACCTGCAAACAAGATACATAAAAGGAAACTATTTCTCCATATCGGTGCAACATAGATCTTAACAATAAGGTTTTGTTCCTGAAATAAATTTAGTTAAACTGAACCAAAGAAGAAATTACAAGCAAAGTAACATTAGATTATCTATCAGAGTTATTTTTCTTTTCCTATTGTTCTATTCCTTCAATTTTCTGTAACACTTACAACAAATGAGAAAAGAAAGATCAGCCAAATGAGAAAAGAAAGAAAAGAAAGGGTCACTTGTAGCTCCCTGGACTGGACCTACTGTTATGTTTCTTCAATTTTCTCTGAAGTACAAAATGAGCTACATCACCAAACCAAGTCCATACTACTTTCACAACCAGTGATCCTACTGGTTTCAGAACCAATTGGTTGCAGACACATATTACTATGGGGATAACAAAATAAAATAGAGTATAGTCCAATTTTGATTGAATACCAACTTGAGATTGGGGCGTTACACGAACTAACCCAAGTGCAATAACAATATGACCACGAACTAACCCAAGTGTCAACAACAAGATAAAAGGTACCAACTTGAACAATGGAAGTAACTTATGCTAACCACGAAGTCAACCCTTTTAGCTACTACATATGTGCCTGACCTAGTTTCTTATACTACAAAACTCACAACCAAATATTTATGTATAGCCCACATGACCAATTCCTATTGGCAGGATATTCGGTGGTGGGCCCAACCAAATATGGGAGCCGATGGAATTTGGCCACGCGGGCCTGCAATCACGCCCGCATGCAAAATATCATTTTCGATAGAAAAACTTAAAGAAGGAGACCAAAATATGATAGCAAAGGTTAGCTTGTCAAGTATAATTGATATGAGTTGCCTCTATACAAAACACAACTTTACTCTGCCAGGTTAAAGAAGAGTGAAATCACAAAATCGAGAGAGTGAATGTGAATAATATATAAAGCTTTGCGAAAAAAAAAACAGAAACACAAAATGATGCAAAACTTTCTAGTGCGAGAGACAAGTTTATGTTTGCTACATCTGCAATTTCCTTGTTCAGCTTCTTTCTTCTATTCCTTATACCTTTTCCTTTTGTTCAAGTACCTATAAGAGCAATCCTCCATATAACGTTGAAGCAAGATATTAGAAGAAAACGTTTGTCATATTTCCGGAATGAAACATAAATTTGATAATAAAATTTTATGAGCTAGACATTGTTTGCTGAATCTAGATGTCCCACCAGTTGTGAGCTAGATCAGTGGTAGCAAGTGTTATGCAAAGACAAGAAACCTATTCAAAGGGTTCTTTGTAACTTCTACTATTTCTTTGATAATTCCCAATTATAACAAAGTACATTCGCCCTCGTATTAAAATCAGAACAAAAATATAAACAAAATTGATAGATATGTGTGCGATAAAAAAAATGATAGTTAGAGCTTGAACCATATTGTGAATCATCAAAGAACAAAAATAAGAAGAATTACTAACAAAAACCTTCTGATGTTTGTGACGAAATCATGCTAGTTTGTGGGCAACCGTCCAAGAGCTGGTCGGTGATGGAATCTCACCGACAGAAACCTGCTGATGTGAGCTCGGGTTATTTCTTCCCTAAAATTTGCCTAAAATTTTCTTCCCTAATATTTTCCCTAAAATTAGATTTGCCCTAAAACCTGTGAATGTGAGGAAGGTTTATGTGAGGAGAAGGGGGAGGAGAACTCCTCGGATGAGAGATAATTACCTAGGGCTTCACCTGCTCGAAGGAGAGAGAGAGAGAGAGAGCGCCGGTCCTCGAAGGAAAGTGAGGCTACACCCGGAGAGAGGAAGAGAGAGGCAGTCCTCGGAGATGAGTGAGGCGTACCCGCTCAGAGGAGGAAGGGGGGAGAGAGAGAGAGATATATTTCACCCGCTAAGAGCTGGGGTTTTGATCGAGAAATTTTGATGAGAAAGAGAGGGAAATGAAAATGTCCTATTCAATTTTTACTAACGGTTTTAAAGTGTTACCAAATAAATAAGAAGTGTTATTTATATTAAAATTCAGTTTTTGCTATTTATGCTAACGGTTTTTTGTGTTTCTGATAGTTTCTTATCGTTGGTAATCCGTAACGGTAAATAAGCGTTAGTAATTAAAAAAACGGTGTTGGAAAATCCCTCTTTTGGTGTAGTATTAAATTCTACACTCAATTTTCCTTCAAACAAATACCAAAAGTTTAAAAATAGAAAAACAATAATTTGGAGAAGTTTGATTGTAGCATCTATATTCACATAATCCTATTAATTCTTTGATTTCTCCAAATTTTAGAGCTTCCCAACAACAAACATAGTCCCTTACATCAATTGGGTTATTCTCAACCTTAGCATATACTCTGTCTGTATGGCCCTCCAGTAGTTACTGATAGAAGATCTTTCTGGCAGCAAATGGAAGTAACCATTGAGTCAATTTTTCAGCCATGGATTTGCATTGGTGACTGCAATAGTATACTATGTGCAGATGAGAAACATGGAGGGAACAATTTTAACTACAACCATCACAAATTTTTTATTAAATGGTTTAACATAGTTGCAACTATGGATATTGGTTATCATGGTCCATCTTACACATGGAGCAACCAAAGAAGACCTCAGAGTAATGTTGCAGAAAGACTATACAGAGCTATGGTAGATACTCAATGGCACTCCCTTCATCCGAACGCTAAACTTTTACATCTTTCCAGTCTCAACAGTGACCATAATCCAATTCTTCTACTGCTAAACATAAACTCAAGGAGAAGGAGATTACCTACTCGTTTTGAAGCTGCTTGGGTCCTTGATGCTGATTTCTACCAATTCCTCTCTGACCCATGGTGTCAAACAAATACTAACACTCTTCAAAGCAAACTCAAGAGCTTATTACCTAAACTTCATACTTGGGGTAAATCTCATTTAGGTAATATGGATAACGATATTAAGTATCATGAAGGAAGACTTTTGCAACTTCAATCACAACATTCATCAGATACAAGATACATAGAGTAAAGAAGCATTGAAATCCTGCTCAATAAACTTTACCTTCAAAAGGATCTATATTAGAAACAACGGTTTAGTGTTTCCTGTTTAAAAGAAGGAGATAAAAATACTCGATTCTTCCACTTATCTGGTACAACAAGGAAGAACAGAAATACCATCCACAGTATAACTAAAGACAATGGAGCATAAGCCACAGAACATGAAGATATTGTTGATACCTTTATTGATCATTTCAGTACCTTATTTTAGGTATCGAATACCCAACCTGTTCCTGAACATATCATATATGAACTCTCTCGAATCACTGATGAGGAAAATGACTCACTTTGCTCGGTTCCTAAAGAAGAAGAAATCAGATCTACTGTCAAGAATATGAGTCCATACAAGTCACCTGGACCATATGGGTATCCTGCCTTCTTCTATCAAAGGTGTTGGGAGTTATTTGGACCTGAGGTAACTCTACTCATTCAAAAAAAATTTATATCATGTGTGATGCCTCCTCTTCTTAACCATACTCATATAGCATTTGTACCCAAGGTTCTCTACCCTGCAAAACCAGTAGAGTACCGACCTATAGCCCTTTGCAATGTTCTCAAGACTATCACCAAAATAATTGCAAATCGACTTAGACCTTTACTGAACAAACTAATCAGTCCCCACCAGAATGCTTTCGTTTCTGGAATATTCATTGGAGATAATGTTATCATTGCTCAAGAGCTATTTTATTCTATTTCCAATCTTAGTACCCATAACAGTTCCTTTGCATTACCCAAGGCCTATGATAGGTTAGGATGGGGGATTATCAGCTAATCTCTATCTGGTTTTAGTATCATTGGTAAGTCACATGATCTCATCATGCAGTGTGTGTCCACGATTTCTTTCACCATTCTTGTCAATGGAGAACCTTCTAAAACATTCTTCCCTAGTCGTGGCATCCGTCAAGGGTGTCCCCTTTCACCTTATTTGTTTATCATGTGTATGGAAGTTCTATCTACGTTCATTTCTATCATGGATAGGAATATGCTCTATGAAAGTGTCAAACTTTCTCTCTCTCTCCCATAACCTATTCTCATTTAGCCAGGTGATGATCTCCTTATCTTTGGTAAATGTTCTCTTCATAATATCAATCAGGTAGATAATCCTCCAAACATTTGAACGTTGGTCTGGACAACGTATCAATTTTGACAAATCATCCATTTTATTTTCTAAGAAAATGGACTATATTATGTGTCAACTTTATCTTCAACTTCTGGGTGTTAAACTGATGAAAAATACTGACAAATACCTTGGTCATCATATCCTCTAATCCAAAAATAGAGCCACCGCCTTCTCCATCCTCCTTAATGTAGCACATCCAAACTCCAAGGATGGAAAAGAAAGTGTTTCTCTCATGCTGGCAGAACCGTTCTCATCAAGTCCACCCTTGTTTCTCTTCCTAGTTACTACATATCCTACTATTATATACCTAAGAAGGTCATTAAGAATCTGATCAAGCTTCAAAGCAATTTTTGGTGGGGTTCAATTGACAAGAAGAAGATCCATTACACTATATGGTCCAAACTAACCAAGCCAAAGTATCAAGGTGGATTGGGTATAAGGGATCCTTATATTACTAATCTATCCCTACTGCTTAAACTAACTTGGAGGCTTCTCACTGAATCCAACTCAATTTGGACAACTTTACTCAAGAACAAATACCTCCACTCAACTTCGTTTTGGTCTGCAGTCCCTTTCCCTGCTTCTTCGTGCATATGGTCTAGCATTCTTTGTAGCAGAGAATTCCTCATTGACAACATCATCTAGTCTGTTAGAGATTGGTCTAATATCAATATTTGGCTTGATCCTTGGGTACCTTCTCTACCAAATTTCAAAGTGATTGGATGTCACTTTGCTAGCAGGTGGGCTGAAAAAGTAAGTGATCTCATTAATAGAGATACGTTCAGATGGAAGGAAAACCTCATACACATCCTCTTCCCCCTAGAAGCAGTAACTATACTGAAGATTCCTCCGTCTGCTAATTGCACGAATGATCAGTTGAAGTGGAAACACATTAGTGATGGAGTTTTAACTACTAAATCAGCTTATTGGGTCATCCATGCCAAAACCAGCAAAGAACAGTGTTACACCAATGATTATGACTTCGAGGAATGGAGAAAATTTTGGTCTCTCAATCACATATGTCCAATGGTGGTGTTATTTGTTTGAGAGGTATCACTAATTCCCTACCTACCAATGACAATATCTATCGACCTATGGGACATATTGATGCTACATGTTCTCTCTGCAAGGTACATATTGAAACTCTTGACCATCTTATTCTTCATTAATGTCCCATTACAGGTGTATCATGGTTACAAAATCCATCGATTGCAACTCAAATCAAGGATGCTACAACAGTTCCAATATTCGTCTCTGATCTGCTGAAGGAAGGAGATCGTAACAAGGTGACATAATGCTTCTATCAAATGTGGATCATATGGAAATCTAAAAATAAAGCAATCTTCGAGCAATAACCAATCTGTAGCAGAAGTATCTTTGAAGAAGCCACTAGCTTAAAGGAAAAATATGAAGCTTACAACAATAGAGACATCAATGTCGGCACCCCTCTTGACAAGACTCAATATCTGACTCATTGTGTCATGCCCCGATTTCGGCAGAATCGATAGTCGTCCCCCGGGGGCGTGATGCCGTGCGAACCTAAGTTGCGATCGCACAAGGCATAGTCATAAGGTTATCCAAAACACAATATCAAGTAGAGTACGCAGAGAAATTGAACGACACAGTTGAGACAAATTAAACTTTTCTTTCATTGATAATAAAACATCATTTACAAGACTCCGTTACAATCATTGCCGTGCGGACTACAACATGACTCGATTACAAAAACGAACGCTGATGAGATAGTCATTCCATACATTACATCCCTATTACAACAAAACATTCATTTGGACCTGGTATCGAGGAGAGCCGAGTCATCTTTTCTTATGGACTAAGAGTGGAGTCTACAAAAGGAGAAAAACAAGCCTTCAACACACAGAAGAGGCTTCAAATGACTAGCGTCGCCTTGAGCTTAAGTGGCATGCCCTTCTTGGTTTGGGGTACCGATGGAGAGCGAGGATCAGTACATTACACTTTGTACTGGTGTGTGGCAAATTTAAGTTCCATCATTTGGTTGAAGAATTTATATGACTTACTTTGTGATCTTTCTAACCATCCTAATAGTTTTATATAAGCATATGATAGGCATAACATAATTTATGCTAGAACTTACCTACGACAGAGCGTGCCATGTAATGTGAGACTTACCATGTTCTTTCCTGTCAATTGTTATCGCTAGCATAGCCTGTGCAATTTATGTGTGATTGGTCACTGACACCACAAGCCATCCTGGACTTATAGCTTTGTTAGTCGGGACCCTTTCAACGCAAGTAGCGAGCCCCGCTGAAAGTCCCCGCCTAATCCGTGCTATCATCCAGCACAGTTATACCGTATTTCATCCTAGGCCAAAACGGTCCCGTGGCCCCGGGGTGCCGCTCGAAGAAACTTTTATCTTGTCGACAAGTTGTCCATGATCGTGCTAGAATAATTTAGTCAATACAGCATGGTCTACATTTTGGGAACTTCATCATTTTCATTGTGTTTCGCCTTGTCGTGGCATCAGTTTTGTTCAATGAGTCCATCTATTATTTAACACAGTTTTAAGTCATGATTTCGTATTGCGAGCACGTAGAAATTTTATGGGATAAGTAGACGTATCTGTGCCTTTGCGTCTATCATTTCATTCGCAATAATATTATCGATTGAACTAAGAAGGGGGTCGAGAAGGGGAGGTCAGCTACTCATTTTGATTATTGTTCGTAGCGAGAGACTTGTTGGTCGCACTAGACATCACCTATGCGATTACCTAAAATCGCACAAGCAACTGATTAGAATACTGTATTATTCAAGAAATTTGATATAAAAATGCGAGTTCGAAATGCATGTCATAAAAACCATCGAAAACATTCACAAAAATGTATTTAGAAAACCAAAGCCAAACCAACGCAAGTGTGGCATAAAAAATAGAGCAACGGGAGGTCTCTTCCGACTCAGCCATAGAGTCTATCATCGAGGCACAACCCGCTGAATATTGGACTTAGTTCTGAAGAAGCCACACCATAACGGAGAATGGATCTTAATTCAACCGTTCCCGTTTGACCGATTCGATTGATCCCGACCTATAGGTCCCGACCAAATCGATAGCAACAGTGTTTCTTTCTCGTGCACCCCGTGGATGGAGAACGGGGCACGATGTAGGGACGTGGCACTACACCATAACCAACTAAGAAAAAGTTTTATCCTCGAAACTTAAGAATAGAACCTACCTCTATAAAAATAATGAAGGAAACTTTTCCCTCATCTCCGATTCCAGTTCCCATGTCGACTCTTCGGCCGAATGGTTCCTCCAAAGTACGCGAACGAGAGGGATCGCCCGATTCTGAAGCAGTTTATCCTTATGCTGTAGTATTTACACTGGTTCTTTCGTATATAATAAGTCTGCCTTCAGATTCAGCTGACCAAAATCTACCGCATGGTTCGGATCATGCACGTACTTCTACAACTGACATACGTAGAAAACATCATGCACATCCGACAGTGCTAGTGGTAAAGCAATTTTGTAAGCCACTAGGGCGACTCGCTTTAATATTTTGAAAGGACCTATAAATCTTGGACTCAGTTTTTGCTTCACGCCAAATCTGGTAACTCCTTGCATGGGCATCACCTTCAGAAATACGTGATCGCCCTCCAAGAACTCAAGTGATCTTCAATAGGTGTCGGCGTAGCTCTTTTGTCGACTCTGTGGTATCTTCAGTCTTTTTCGAATGAGCTTGACCTTTTCCACAGTTTGTTCCACCAGCTCCGGGCCGAGTATCTGCCATTCCTCGACTTTATCCCAGTAAATAGGCGATCTGTACTTCTGACCGTACAAAGCTTCATACGGCACTATTTGGATGCTATACCGGTAGCTATTATTATATGCAAATTTTGCCAACGGTAGATGAACGTCCCAACTTGACTTCAAGTCGATCGTACAGAGTCGTAACATGTCTTCGAAAATCTGGTTCACCCGCTCTATTTGGCCGTCGGTCTGAGGATGATAAACTGAGCTAAACTTCAACTTGGTCCCCAATGCTGACTGAACACTACACCAGAAGTGCGACACGAATCGTCCATCCCGATCCGAAACGATAGATACTGGTACCCCGTACAGCGAACTATTTCGTCAAGATAGATCTGAGCAAGACGATCGACGCTCCAAGTAACTTTAATAGCTATGAAGTGTGCTAACTTGGTTAGTCGATCGACGATGACCCAGACGGCGTCGTTTCCCCGTGGTGTCTTCGCCAGGCCAACAATAAAGTCTATAGTGACATGATCCCACTTCCATTCTGGAATGGCAATGTTCTGCATCTCTCCGCCCGGTCTTTGATGCTCAGCTTTTATCTGCTGACAGGCCATACATTGTGACACGAAGAGCGCTACATCTCTCTTTATTCTGTACCACCAGAAGGTCGTGCGGAGGTCTTTGTATATCTTCGTACTACCTGATGCAAGGTATATTTTTCATAATGTGCCTCTAACAATATCTCTTTTTGTAGATCTGAATCATCCGAAACACATAGTCGACTATTCAATCTCAGCACGCCGGCCTCATCTGCCACAAAGTCAGTCGCACTACTTGTTGAAATTCGCTCGCACATTTTCTTCAGGTACGGATCATCCTTCTGAGCGATCTTGATCTTTTTCAGTAAACTCGGCTCTAATTGTAGTTGCGCCAATCGTACATCCCTAAGTCAAACTCGGAGGTCGATACCTATCTCCTCTAAATCTCGTAGTAGTCTGTGGTTGATGGACATCGAGGCAAGGTACTTTTGACTCAAAGCGTCGGCCACAACATTTCCTTTGCCAAAGTCATAATCTTTGATCAGTTCAAACCAACGCCTCTGTCGTAAGTTCAGTTCCTTTTGGGTAAAACGATACTTGAGGCTCTTGTGATCGGTATAGATCATGCACACCACACCGTACAAATAGTTACGCCATAATTTCAACGCGAACACAATCGTCGCTAACTCCAAGTCGTGCATAGGATAGTTCTTCTCGTGCGGCTTCAACTGTCTAGAGACGAATGAGATCACCTTATCTCGCTGCATGAGCACACATTCCAAGCCCTGGCCTAAAGCATCGCTAAATATCTGAAAACCCTCTGGCCCATCCGGAAGTGCGAGTATAGGGGCCAAAATAAGATGCTATTTTAGCTCCTGGAAGGAAGCTTTACAGACGTCCGATCACTCATACATGACTCCCTTTTGAGTGAGGTGAGTCAATGACGATGCAACCTTCATGAAATCTTTTACGAAGTATCAATAGTATCATGCCAAACTAAGGAAACTTCTAATCTTACTAGCAAACGTAGGCCTCTTCCAATCAGCAATGGTTTCAACTTTCTTCGGATCGACTGCAATGCCTTCAGATGAAATAACGTGACCAAAAAATGATACTCTGCTCAGCCAAAATTTGTACTTGCTCTGATTCACAAATAACTGATTCTCTCGAAATGTTTGGAGCATGGTCTGCAGATATTCTGCATGTTGTGTCCTATTCTTCGAGTAGACGAGAATATCGTTAATAAAGACTACTATGAATTTACCAAGAAGGGTTGAAATACCCGATTCATTCGATCCATAAAGGCTACGGGGGCGTTTGTCAGGCCGAATGGCATCACCAGGAACTCGTAATGGCCATATCGAGTGCGAAAGGCTGACTTCTGTACGTCATCTGGCTTGATCTTGAGTTGATGATAGCCCGAGCGAAAATCAATCTTCGAAAATATCGGGGCGCCTTACAACCGATCGAATAAGTAGTCTATGCGGGGCAGTGGATACTTGTTTCGGATGGTGGCTTTGTTCAGCTCTCGGTAATCGACACACAGACGCATTGACCTATCATTTTTCTTTACGAACAACATGGGCGCTCACCACGGTAAAACACTAGGACGAATAAATCTCTTGTCGAGCAACTCTTGTAACTGGACTTTGAGTTCCTTCAGCTCGACGGAGGCCATTCTATACGGAGCCTTGGAAATTATCGGGTATCAGAGAATATATCGATGTTGAACTCGATTTCTCGGTCGAAAGGTATGCCAGGTAGCTCGTCATGGAGCACATCAGGAAATTCTACCACAACATCGGTCTGACCCGCGTTTGCACCATCCTATCGTATGTCTCGAACGGACACCAAATAGCCTTTGCACCCAGAATGCAGCATCCACCGAACAGAAATTATCGAGATCACCATACAGGTCGGTAACGTCTCACCACATGAAACACAGAATTCAGGCACTCCAAGTATACGGAAGGTGACAGTCTTTTTGGCACAGTCGATGGTTGCATTGCATGGTCCGAGCCAATCCATTCCCAGAATGAGTCATAATCCTTAATGTCTAGAACTATCGCATCAAGACCAACCTTTTGACCACCTATACAGATGATTCTGTCTCTACAGGCAAAATTTGCAAGTAGTGGTGTAGCTTCCCTTCTCGAAATTTTTTTAATATTCTATTTTACTTATTTTAATTAAATGGTGATTTTTAGATTTTATGAATAATTAATTATCATAGCTAATTGTTAGATATATACCATTATTGGTTATTAAATTTCGTTATTATTATTATTGTTATATATTGGGATTTTTATTTAATAATATTGTTTTTATATTATTTTATTATAAATATACTATAATAGGTGTGTGTAGTTGTACGTATAGGCAAATATATAGTATATATGTGAATGTATATATATATACAAATATAAATATATATATATATATAAATATATATATAAATACATGATTAAGGTGAATGGTATATATGTATTTTAATTAGATAAATATATATATGTACACATGTATTTGTATGTATTAAATATATATATATATATATATACATGAATTGGTATACTTGAATATAAGTAGAAGAAAGGAACAAGAAAGCCCAGGCCCATCCACTACAGTAGCCCAGAATCGGCCCTGTGTAATCCCACACCAGCGAGCACAAGCTCGTTTCCTGCTACAGAAACCCGCGGATACATATATATATCGAGAGTATGGGAGGGGAATAAACGAAACCCTAATCCCAACTCCATCACGTGCCGCCACCACCCTAGTCTGGGCACGCGCAGGTTGCCAGTCGCCACCGAGGGCCGCCGTTGGCCGGCGTGGCAGCGCCCAACGCGCAAACAATGAAGAATGGCAACAGCAGCAAGGGCTGCGGGGGAGCGACTTCGTGATCGAAGTTCACGATCGTCGCTCCATCGTTTTCCGAGATGATTCATCACGTATGATCCTGATATAACTGACTTTAACTCCCTTCAAATGTATTGTATCTAGATGCCCTAGGTTGTCGGCAAGACGACGCCAAACACGGCCCAAAAACCTGTTCAGAAACAGGGAATATAGCAGTCCATGAACCCATATTGGAGGATCATTTCCGATCAATCCAGTCCCATATTAGAAATTCTAATTGAACATGTTTTTAGATAACATATAGGGGATCAGAAACCACTTCGTAGTTCTGAATTTCATGAACCATGAACAGTTTAAACCATTCTTGAAAACTCGAAAAAACCTGTTTTATAAATCATGAAAACGCTCCACACGACGTGCATCACGCCAATCCGGACGACGTGGTCGCGTACCGAAAGGATCGAAAGCTGCGTAACAGCTTCGTGGTCGTGTGGGCTTTGGCGAAATTCAAATTGGTCGCGTGTGCGCGACGAATTTGATGCGTATCCGTCGAAATTTACCGTATCGTGCACTTTGCAAATTTCTCAATTACTTTGTGTACGCTCGTCAGATCGAGACGAAACTTACGCCAACATAACCATATCATTTTTTTGGTCCTGTATGCCAAGTTTGGTCCGATTCTGAGACCGTTGATAAAATCGTCGTTTTGCGGGCCCTACGGTTCCACTCAACGGGCAATTTTGTGCACGGCCCGCCGGAATCCAACTTTGGACATACGGTTGGGTTTGTATCAGAAAACTGGATCTGTAGACATATAGTTTGATGACTTTAGAGACCGTTGACCCTGGCACGCTTTTCGGTGCAAAGCGGGTCCAACGGCTGACATCATTTTTGCCCGAAATTACCGTTTTGCCCCTGTGTCTAGAATTGGACTTAAGGACAGGCAATCCTAGCTAATTTGACTATTCTGAGAATGTTAGTACTATTTATTTCAGCATCCGGAGACTCCTACATGTGTTGACTGATTGTGGCTCATTGAGTGGTATAGTGTTATTGGTTTCTCCAGCTAAGGACCTCAGGCAAGTGCACTTTCTGATTGCTTTTCGATTCATAGTAGTCTTTTCATTTCATGTTTATACATATATCTTGCTTCTTGTTGACACGCTCGTCACACGGAGTTGTCGGGAGGGGAAATATCTTAGTAAACATGTGGACTACCCAGAACTTTCCCATGAGTCTATTCTTGAACGATAGCAGCTGCACACGACACGTACAGTGAGTCATATTTACCCCCTAGCCGTTCACATGTTGAAGCAGATATTTTACACCACCTAGATAGATGTCTTTTATTAGTTTTTCCTTGTTTACTTCTCTATCGTGCTATGTCATCAGTTTTCTTACTAGCTTTCATATTCTATATGTTATTTCATGTCTGGTCGATTCTATTATGTTTTCATTTTATCGTCGGTTTGTGTACTTGTTCCATTCCTGACTGGAAACTAATATTTTTCAGGTTTAGCTGCGATCACTCTTAGCATTGGGAAGACATGGGTATGCTGAGGCCGACCTAGAAATAGAAAGCAATTGTATCAATTTCATTGACTGTAAAATCTTGTATTTTCTTCAATTATAAATGTTGTAATAAATGTAGAATTGTGAATGAGTAACAAATATTGTTTCTTGAGCATTTATTTATCCTTGCGGGCTTGACAGCGTTCTACCACCGACTCTGCGGCGTAGGCTGGCTTGGACACGTCTCGTATCCGAAAAGCGGGTGCAGGTCGTGACAAGTTTTTATGGTGGCCCATGCAGGTCCATTTTCGCAAAAGATTGCAAACTCGTGATGGTACGTAAGTTAGTCGTACCATTACGAGCCTGCGCCCAGGAAATGCTCATTCACAAATAGGATTAAAATGATTTAGGAGAATAACTAGGACTAGGAGTCCCTTGTTCGGATTGACCGTTGGGTAGTTAAGGATGATAGATAGGCCATACGATTTAGAATTATTAAATTTAGATTGCTTGCTAGAACCCTATAGGTACACTCTTACTTTGATATAACGATATGACTCCATGTGGATACACCATACACTTGGTTAGTTAGAGTTTCCCAGATTTAAGGCTATGACCTTGATAACCTACTCAATTGCCTTTTTGCTCTATTTAGATATAAACCTGATATCATAAGTTAGAATTGTCTGTTTTAAATTCTATTTTGCAGTAAGGAGTTGGTTTATAATTCCTGATTATGTTATTCCTGTATAAACCCCGAGTTAGATTGGATTTAAAGTTTCCCTCAGCAATTTGAAATGCATATGAAATAGATACTAGAGTGGTTGCATTTCTTTCGTCTTTAATTATTTCCTCCATGATTAAATCTTTTATTTTAAATGTTGTGATTGATAGGACAAATACCTACGCTCTATTTTTAGTCAACTTGTTTGAATCTCTAGAAGATCATAAACTTTTACAGTTATAGTTAGAGAAATATTAGCTAACCCATAAAATTTAGACAGCAGCGCACTGTCGTCAATTGTTTGAGAGTGGATAGTGTGGGTTCACTGCAGCCAGCAGCGCACTGGCAAGGCACAACCCATAGAATATAAATCATTTCGAAGAATTATAGTTTATGGAACATTGCTAAAACTAAGTTCTCGTTGACCCCTTTAGATCTTAGATACCCTCGTGTCAATGTAAGGTATAGTACTGATAGCCTCTCACAATTGAATCATGGAACCAAGGGTTTGCCGTAGCCAGAGTATACATGCAAGGCATAATTCTCGGTAAAATAATTTCAGATGTGATTACAAGTTTAGGATATTATAGAGAATAGAGACTACCCTGTATGACCCTAAGATCCAAAACCAATACTAGTGTAAGTTCTGTAAGTCGAGTAGCATGTCTCCCAACCTAGCGTTATGTAGTCCTTGCGATCTATTGACAAAGCAACCGACTGACACTAATAGATTTACCTGGAGTATAGAATTCAGAAACCCATAAACCATTAGTCGACCAAGGTCTCATGGATAGTAGCTAGGATGCCTATAAATGAGGACACCAGGTAAGGTCTTGATTATCTCAAAACTCTAACTATTTGTGCCTCATTTCCAAAAATCTCGCGTACTTATATTTTGACCATCTTGACCAATGCTGATATTACAGCCTAGTTTTGCAAGCTTACTCTTTTATCGAGCTTGATTTAAGACATATATTTATTAGGGGACGCCCGCTAACATATTGTCTAATCAGAATCATTGTATTACGGTCTGATCAACCATGATGCAATTGTTTCGCCTTTCATCTAATTACACTACGTGGATTGAGGTATAGATATCTCTAGGATCTCATCCGCGACTGCTTTGACAATCCCTCTTAAAATCATACCTTCGCCTTTGAATCACGTAATCGTACTCGGTGACCCCTCTCTTGAACTCCTTATTTGTTTTGTCTTTCACTGATTTAGAAAGACAAAAGCTCGTAATTGAAAGGTAGATACATAGTATTTCCATGACTATGATAGTTGTACACGCAAGTGTAGCTACCATCGTCTAGCCCTGTGATTGAAACATTGCCTTGGGTTACTCGTTCTCCTCTTGACCTTTAAGCTACTAGTGGGACCTTCTAGCCATTTGAATTTAAGGAACGGTCCTTGACTTGACCTATAATTACCGTATTCCGTCACGCCGTGCCTTATTCTTTATTAGCAAGAGTCGAGGTACAGTATCCGGACTTCGGAATCCTTCTAACCTCCATATTTCTAAAACTACATCCTAGCTTCTAAGGTGGATAGACTGTAAGTCTTCTAAAATTTTTAGGATATACCAGGATTATCGTTTGATTAGAGTAATTTCATTAGGATGATAAGTAGTTCCCCATAGACTCCCACTTTTCATTTAGATCATTTTGTGTCCCCGGCCGTGCCATTAATATTCGAAGCACAAGACCAGCCGTTACCTTCCGACAAACTTCATATGCAAGATCTAGACGAGTCCACCTTCATCTACGTATATCATGTCCCACTCAAACCCGTCCCCTTGTACTCTATTTTCGTGGTACGACTTTCAATTAAAAAAGGACTAACTATAACCCTTACCATAGTACCGGTAAACTTCCCGACTACAATTAGAGACTTAACCTTGACTCAATTCACTCGGCCCAATATATGGTTGTGACCTACTCGAAGCCCACTACGCATATGCCACTAGTATGCCACCCAATTGAGGCCTCATGTGCTGCTTAAACACAAAGGTCACGGGAGGCATTTCGAGCTTTATGAACCTAGCTAACCAACCTAACGGACAACTAGCTCAACCCCTTGAATAGAAACCTATACTAGAATACCCTAACTTGGTAGACATAGTTTTATCTTGGGATCTTGTTCAGTCGATATGGATTGAAATCCAATGTTCAACCAACCAACGACTGATATCTAAATAGAGAACCCAGTAGGATCACAATCTAGATTTCTCAAACTCTATTCCATTTTTTGGAACCTTGTTTAGAATTTCGAGATTGAAACTTTTGTATTCCAGATTGCAAGCTCTCCTAAAGAACGAATGATTCTTAAATTTAGTCCATGACTAGACTAGAGTAGCCCAATATAGTGAATAAGACTATAGGTTCATAAACACCCTTTCTATCGGTATCATTGGATACTTTCTACCGCTCTTGAAATTTTATATTTACTCTTGATTATTTTTTCTTATCTTCATGACCCTCCTATTTCAGAGCGACGAATGGTCATGCTCGTTAGAGTTTATCGATATTCTTAGACACTTGTGTAAAATTATTGCTTGTTAAATTTTGGGTTGCTTGGTAGATAGGAGAGCATTATAGATGCTATATACAGTAGA
This sequence comes from Iris pallida, assembly GCA_029216955.1. NCBI lineage: Eukaryota > Viridiplantae > Streptophyta > Magnoliopsida > Asparagales > Iridaceae > Iris > Iris pallida. The sequence continues at coordinate 44,169 of JANAVB010018280.1, read as the reverse complement.
TATCAATTGGTAGAAATTTTAGCAATTAGTTGGAGGATTCTAAAGTTCTAGCGAAAGAAGATTTGATGGAGTAGTGTGACCAAAGGTGGGCAGAAGTCCTCAAGTATTCAGAGTTACAGAATGGCTAAAGAAGGCCATAAATATTTTGAGAAATTAAATTTGAGAAAATTATGGTAATAGTAGATTTATTATTTTATTTTTTTTTATTTTAAGCATGTCAATGAGTTAGAATTTCGAGGACGAAATTATTTTAAGGTGGGTAGATTTGTAGCTCCCCTTCCCGAAATTTTTTTAATATTCTATTTTACTTATTTTAATTAAATGGTGATTTTTAGATTTTACGAATAATTAATTATCATAGCTAATTGTTAGATATATACCATTATTGGTTATTAAATTTTGTTATTATTATTATTGTTATATATTGGGATTTTTATTTAATAATATTGTTTTTACATTATTTTATTATAAATATACTATAATAGGTGTGTGTAGTTGTACGTATAGGCAAATATATAGTATATATGTGAATGTACGTATATATACAAATATAAATATATATATATATATATATATAAATATATATATAAATACATGATTAAGGTGAATGGTATATATGTATTTTAATTAGATAAATATATATATGTACACATGTATTTGTATGTATTAAATATATATATATATATATATATATATATATATATATATATATATATATATATATATATATATATATATATATATATATATATATATATATATATATATATATATATATATACATGAATTGGTATACTTGAATATAAGTAGAAGAAACGAACAAGAAAGCCCAGGCCCATCCACTACAGTAGCCCAGAACCGGCCCTGTGTAATCCCACACCAGCGAGCACAAGCTCGTTTCCTGCTCAGAAACCCGCGGATACATATATATATCGAGAGTATGGGAGGGGAATAAACGAAACCCTAATCCCGACTCCATCACGTACCGCCACCACACTAGTCTGGGCGTGCGCAGGTTGCCAGTCGCCGCCGAGGGCCGCCGTCGGCCGGCGTGGTAGCACCCAACGCGCAAACAATGAAGAATGGCAACAGCAGCAAGGGCTGCGGGGGAGCGACTTCGTGATCGAAGTTCACGATCGTCGCTCCATCATTTTCGAGATGATTCATCAGGTATCATCCTGATATAACCGACTTTAACTCCCTTCAAATGTATTGTATCTAGATGCCCTAGGTTGTCGGCAAGACGACGCCAAACACGGCCCAAAAACCTGTTCGAAAATAGGGAATATAGCAGTCCATGAACCCATATTGGAGGATCGTTTTCGATTAATCCAGTCCCATATTAGAAATTCTAATTGAACACGTTTTTAGACAACATATAGGGGATCAGAAACCACTTCGTAGTTCTAAATTTCATGAACCATGAACAGTTTAAACCATTCTTGAAAACTCGGAAAAACCTGTTTTATAAATCATGAAAACGCTCCACACGACGTGCGTCACGCCAATCCGGACGACGTGGTCGCGTATCGAAAGGATCGAAAGCTGCGTAACAGCTTCGTGGTCGTGTGGGGTTTGGCAGAATTCAAATTGGTCGCGTGTGCGCGACGAATTTGATGCGTATCCGTCAAAATTCACCGTATCGTGCACTTTGCAAATTTCTTAATTACTTTGTGCACGCTCGTTAGATCGAGACAAAACTTACACCAACAGAACCGTATCATTTTTCTGGTCCTGTATGCCAAGTTTGGTCCGATTCTGAGACCGTTGATAAAATTGTCGTTTTGCGGGCCCCACGGTTCCACTCAACGGGCGATTTTGTGCACGGCCCGCCGGAATCTAACTTTGGACATACGGTTGGGTTCGTATCGAAAAACTGGATCCATAGAGATATAGTTTGACGACTTTAGAGACCGTTGACCCTGGCACGCTTTATGGTGCAAAGCGGGTCCAACGGCAGACATCATTTTTGCCCGAAATTACCGTTTTGCCCCTGTTTCCAGAATTGGACTTAAGGACAGGCAATCCTAGCTAATTTGACTATTCTGAGAATGTTAGTACTGTTTATTTCAGCATCCGGAGACTTCTACATGTGTTGACTGATTGTGGCTCATTGAGTGGTATAGTGTTATTGGTTTCTCCAGCTAAGGACCTCAGGCAAGTGCACTTTCTGATTGTTTTCCGATTCATAGTAGTCTTTTCACTTTATGTTTATACATATATCTTGCTGCTTGTTGACACGCTCGTCACACGGAGTTGTCGGAAGGGGAAATATCTTAGTAAACATGTGAAGTACCCAGAACTTTCCCATGAGTCTATTCTTGAACGATAGCAGCTGCACACGACACATGCAGTGAGCCATATTTACCCCCTAGCCGTTCACATGTTGAACCATATATTTCACACCACCTAGATAGATATCTTTTATTAATTTTTCCTTGTTTACTTCTCTATCGTGCTATGTCATCAGTTTTCTTACTAGCTTTCATATTCATATGTTATTTTCATGTCTTGTCGATTCTATTATGTTTTCGTTTTATCGTCGGTTTGTGTACTTGTTCCATTCCTGGCTGAAAACCAATATTTTTCAGGTTTAGCCGCGATCACTCTTAGCATTGGGAAGACATGGATATGCTGAGGCCGACCTAGAAATCGAAAGCAATTGTATCAATTTCATTGACTGTAAAATCTTGTATTTTCTTCAATTATAAATGTTGTAATAAATGTAAAATTGTGAATGAGCAGCAAATGTTGGTTCTTGAGCATTTATTTATCCTTGCGGGCTTGACAGCATTCTACCGCCGACTCTGCGGCGTAGGCTGGCTTGGACACGTCTCGTATCCGAAAAACGGGTGCGGGTCGTAACAAGTGACGTGCCCGACGGTACGTTAACACTAAGATTGAGGCCTAGCGGTGTCAACAAAAATTTGTCTTCGGCACAAAGTCCGTCGATATAAAACTGTAGGTGGCACCTGAATCAAATAGAACGTGAGCAGGCTTATTATTAAAAATTAGTGTAGCTGTCATGACTGTATCTGAGGCAAATGCCTCATCCCGAGTTATGGCGTAGACGCGGCCCTGGGCATTGGGGCGCAGTCTTAACCATTTCGTGGTGCAGGTTGTGGAGGTCTAGGTGCTTGTTCTTGATTTTCATGACGGTGTTGCTGTGGTGGGGCATTATGATTCTGTCTACAGGCCATACAGTCTTATAATTGGTGACCCCTTTCTCTGCAAAAAAAAGCATCCCCCGTCGAGGACAAAGCAGTTATGGGCATTGTGTCCGAAACGGTTGCACTTAGTACAAAGAGGTAGTAGATTCTGTCCTTTGTAGCCGCTATTGGTTAGATGCTTTGTAGCGTGATTGTTGCCTCCCGTATAGCTAGGACGTTTGTGTTTGGAATTATGCACAACATCGACAGCGACGGAAGGATACTGGCTCTCAAGGCGGAGAGCATGATTCAAAGCATCGCCCGTGGTCTTGTATTTCAGAACTGTCACATGAGCAGAAATGGCGGGCCGCAGACCCACTTTGAATCTGCGCACGCGGCACTCCTCTGTATGAAGAAATGCACCAATAAATTTGAATAATATTTTGAACTCCATCGCATACTGTTGCACTGTTCGATTCTCTTGCTTCAACTGCATGAATTCATTCTCCTTCTCTTGATGAACGACTGAGGAAATATACTCAATTTTAAAGGCTTTGCGGAAGGTGGCCCAAGAGATCGGTGCTGAACTATTGTCACGTCGGATCGCTCGAATGTGCATGTCCCACCAGTCATGCGCGTTCAAACATAGTTGAAGTTGTGCGCAGGCGACTTGCTTGGATTCTTCAATGCCGAGGAGCTCGAAGTGATCTTCCAGCTCTTCCAATCGGTCAATTGCTATATAGGGGCCTTTGGTGCCGCTGAAGGAAGCACGGCACGCTTTCTTGAATTCTGATACTTCAAAGTTGTAACTTCTTAGTGCCACAGGTTGACGCTCGGGCTCCTCCGGATCGACTTCGATGGGTCGACCCGTCGGCTCGGTGACAGTAGGCACATTTGTAGAGTTTCCATTGGCCATAATCGTCTGGACGATCTGTTGTAATATATCAAGCTGCTTTTGTTGTATCTTAGTTTGTGCCTCAAAGCGAGCTTCGAATTGGACTTGTCGCTCCTCTGTCTGCTGATGTCGGTTCTCAGATTATTTCTGATGCGCCTCCATCATGCGCAGCATCCTTTCGATGACATCGTTAGAAGGTCCGGCCCACAAACTTCTCGAACCACTCAAAGCACTTTGTTCTTGTTCGACTGCTATGGATTCGGTCCCTTCTACAATGCGAATACCCACACATCAGTCTCAAAATATTATGGACTCATTGTATGGAACAACTTGTCTCATCGACGCGAGATCAAAGGGTTTAGACTCTAGACGGAAAGCTAAATGAAGTAAAGCCGTGCTCTGATACAATTATGTCATGCCACAATTTTCGTAGAATCGATAGTCGTCCCCCGGGCGTGATGCCGTGCGAACCTAAGTTGCGATCGCACAAGGCATAGTCATAAGGTTATCCAAAACACAACATCAAGTAGAGTAAGCAGAGAAATTGAACGACACATTTAAGACAAATTAAACTTTTCTTTCATTGATAATAAAACATCATTTACATGACTTCGTTACCATCATTGCTGCACAGGCTACTACATGACTCGATTCAAAAATGAATGCTGATGAGATAGTCATTCCATACATTACATCCCTATTACAAAAAAACATTCATTTGGACCTGGTATCGAGGAGAGTCGAGTCATCTTTTCTTATGGACTGAGAGTGGAGTCTATAAAACAAGCAAAACAAGCCTTCAACACACGGAGGAGGCTTCAAATGACTAGCTTCACCATGAGCTTAAGTGGCACGCACTTCTTGGTTCGGGGTACCTGTAGAAAGCGAGGATCAGTACATTACACTTTATACTAGTGTGTGGCAAATTTAAGTTCCAAGCTCTCATTTGGTTGAAGAATTTATATGACTTAATTTGTGATCTTTCTAACCATCCTAATAGTTTCAGACAAGCATATGATAGGTATAACATAATTTACGCTAGAACTTATCTAAGGCAGAGCGTGCCGTACAATGTGATTTTTCCCTGTCAATTGTTATCGCTAGCATAGCGTGTGCAATTTATGTGATATTGGTCACTGACACCACAAGCCATCCTGGACTTATAGATTTGTTAGTTGGGACCCTTTTAATGCAAGTAGCGAGCCCCGCTGAAAGTTTTTGCCTAACCCGTGCTATCATCCAGCACAGCTATACCGTGTTTCCTCCTAGGCCAAAACGGTCCCGTGGCCCCGGGGTATCGCTCGAGGAAACTTTTACCTTCTCGACAAGTTGTCCATGACCGTGCTAGAACAATTTAGTTAATAGAACATGGTCTACATTTTGAGAACTTTATCATTTTCATCGTGTTTTGCCTTCTCGTGGCATCAGTTTTGTTCAACGAATCCATCTCTTATTTAACGCAGTTTTAAGTCATGATTTCGCATAGCAAGCACGTGGAAATTTTATAGGATAAGTAGACGTGTTAGTGCCCTTGCATCTATCATTTTATTCGTAATAATATTATCGATTGAACTAAAAAGGGGGTCAAGAAGGGAAGGTCAGCCACCCACTTTGATTGTTGTTCGCGACGAGAGACTTGTTGGCCGCGCTAGACGTCGCCTACACGATTACCTAAAATCATACAAGCAACTGATTAGAACACTGTATTATTCAAGGAATTTGATATAGAAATGTGAGTTTGAAATGCAAGCCAGGAATACCATCGAAAACATTTACGAAAACGCATTCAGAAAACCAAAGCCAAAACCAACGCAAGTGCGGCATGAAAAATAGAGCAACGGGAGGTCTCTTTCGACTCAGCCACAGAGTCCATCCTCGAGGCACAACCCGTTGAATATGGGACTTTGTTCCGAAGAAGCAACTCCATAACGGGGAATGGATCTTAATTCAACCGTTCTCGTTCGACCGATTTGATTGATCCCGACCGAATCGATAGCGAAAGTGTTCCTTTCTCGCGCACCCCGTGGACGAAGAATAGGGCACGATGTAGGGACGGGGCATTACACCATAACGAACTAAGAAAAAAATTTGTCCTCGAAACTTAAGAATAGAACCTACCTCTATAAAAATAATAAAGAAAACTTTTCCCTCATCTCCGACTCCAGTTCCCATGTCGACTCTTCGACCGAATGGATCCTCCAGAGTACATGAACGAGAGGGATCACCCGATTCTGAAGCAGTTTATCCTTACGCTCCAATATTTGCACTAGTTTTTCTGCATATGGTAAGTCTGCCTTCAGATTCAGCTGACCAAAATCTACTACATGGTTCGGATCATAGACGTACTTTCGCAACTGAGATACGTAGAAAACATCGTGCACATCCGACAGTACTGACGGCAAAGCAATTTTGTAAGCCACTGGGGCGACTCGCTTCAATATTTCGAAAGGACCTACAAATCATGGACTCAGTTTTTCTTTCACGTCGAATCTGGTAACTCATTGCATGGGCGTCACCTTCAGGAACACGTGATCGCCCTCCAGGAACTCAAGTGGTCTTCGATGGGTGTCGGCATAGCTCTTTTGTCGACTCTGTGCAATCTTCAGTCTTTTTCGAATTAGCTTGACCTTTTTCACAGTCTGTTCCACCAGCTTCGGGCCGAGTATCTGCCAATCCCCGACTTCATCCCAGCAAATAGGCAATCTGCACTTTCAACCGTACAAAGCTTCATACGGTGCCATTTGGATGCTGGACTAGTAGCTATTGTTATATGTAAATTCTATCAACGGTAGATGAACGTCCCAGCTTGGCTTCAAGTCAATCGTACAGAGTCGTAACATGTCTTCGAGAATCTGGTTCACCCGCTCTGTTTGGCCATCGGTCTAAGGATGATAAGCTGAGCTAAACTTCAACTTGGTCCCCAATGTTGATTGAAGGCTACACTAGAAGCGCGACACAAACCGTCCATCCCGACCTGAGACGATAGATATCGGTACCCCGTGTAGCCGAACTATTTCTTCAAGATAGATCTGAGCAAGGCGATCGACGCTCCAAGTAACTTTAATGGCTAAGAAGTGCGCTGACTTGGTTAGTCGATCGACGATGACCCAGATGGCGTCGTTTCCTCTTGGTGTCTTCGGCTGGCCAACAATAAAGTCCATAGTGACATGATCCCACTTCTATTCTAGAATGGCAAGGTTCTGCATCTCCCTACCCGGTCTCTGATGTCACCCCTAATTTTCAAAAATAGGGATATTTTTGTCATTTTTCCACTTTAGAATTATTTTGAAATTATTTATTTATTTATGATATTATTTTGGGCTTATTTAAGTCGGGTTCGAATTTCAACTCAATCCGACTTGTATCGGGGACCCAGGGTAGTTTTGACTCTAGTGGGACCTACACACTAGTTAGCCATGGCCCACATGATAATTATTTTAGTTAGTGGTTAGACTAATTATTTATGGATAGGGTTGGTTAGTTTAGAGACTTAAATCATGACTAATTTGACCTCAACCTTTAACCCTTTCCTAATATTAATTAATAGGATTAGTGGAGGGCTATTTTGGACTTTCAATAGGGGGACACATGGCCCATTATGGCCAGCCACAATAAGGATAGGGTTGAGCCTCCCATTTGTCATTATCCATCTATTTTTCTCTCTCTTGTTCTTCCCCAAATTTTAGAGAGCAATCTCCATTGATTTCTCTACCAAATCCCTTCATTCTTCCACCCAACCTTCTTCTCTTCTTCTCTACTCAAGCCAAGGAGGAAGCTAGCCAAGTTTGGGAGGATTTGGCTTTGGTTCGTGTCCTTTTGGAGGCCATTTCGTTTCGGTATCGTGTCGGAAGGCTTTTCCTTTGAATCTCTCTCCCGGAAGGTATAAATCTCTCCTCTAAACCACCCCTACATACATATAAGAATATTTTAAACCCATAGGAATAACCCCCATGGTTGTATCTCCATTTGTGTCCATTTCATGTCCATTTGGAGATTTCTAGGTGTCCTTGTGTTGTGGTATTGTGTCCTAGTGGAAAAATTCCTATTTGGACACTTGTATTTATATACATATTGTTGAGATGATTTATTAGAGTTTTAATCTCAGTTTTTATGTTGTTTAGAGATGTGTTATTCAATGTGTCATATTGTATCATATTATATATATATATATATATATATATATATATATATATATATATATATATATATATATATATATATATATATATATATATATATATATATGTGAGTGGTGGTAGAGTTGGTGGTTGTGTGTGTGTGTTGTATTAAGAATAGAGAGAGTTAGAGAGAATAAAATTAGAGGGTGAATGAGGGGGAGGGGAACCTGCTGCAACAGCAGTAGCTGTAGGTATCAATCCCCACAAGGGGGACTGATTTAAGAACAGCAGCAGTAGCAGGGCAAACAGCCCATGGCAGGTCCCATATCAGCCCCCATCTGGTCCCCTAAATGGCAGCCCTAAACCACCACTTGACAGTCCATTACCAGTCTATTCAGGCCCCCTTTAACCAGCACATGGCTGTCCCAATCCAGCCCCAAACACCCTCCATTTTAGCCCCCATAGCAGCCTATATAAGTACCCCTAAATCAGTCCAAAACCTGTCACTAGAAGCCCTCCATTTCAGCCCTATAGCTGTCCCAAAATCACCCTATATTAGCCCCTTTGTTCAGTCCATAGGCTGTCCCAAACTTGTCCTTAACACAGCCGATATAGCAGTCCCAAACCACTCTAAAATAGTCCCTATAGTTGTCCCAATTCAGCCCACATTTGGCATTAAATTCAGCCCAAAACCAGTCCTTGTTCACCCTCAAATCAGTCCTAAAATTTGCCTATATGTGTATGTGTGTGTGAGTCTAGATATGGGTATATAAGTGAGCCTATATATATAACTAATAGCCTATAGGTGTGAGCATGTGTGTTAGCCTATATGTGACCATATGAGTGAGAGAGTGAGTGAGTTGTGTGTGTGAGTGTTTAGGTAGATGCGAGAATGGTACAAGGGTAAGGTAATGGTTAGATGACCAACATGTAATCTAAGATGTATTAGATATTTAGGAAATCTATATTTCTTGGTAGGTAACCCTTAGATAGGATAGTATCTAACTACCCTAGGGAGCCTAGGCTAGTATCTTGAGTATTAGCGGGGTTTCCTTTGTATTGGACAAGGTAATCGGGATTACCTTGGTAAGGGTAAAGTAGGTAATGCCTAGAAACTAAGGTATGTGGTTTTAGGGATTTAGATATGGTTAGAACTTGGTTTCCTTGGTTGGTAATGGTCAGAAATAGCGCTCCTAGACTAGTTTTGACTTCGGTTGACCATTTTGACCAAAAGTCAACAAAAGTCAACCGAGAGTCAAACTTGGCCTAAAAGTGACTAGAATTGACCGAAACCAAACCAGAGTTGACCAGTTGACTGAAAGTCAACAGTTGGTCAACATTAGACTAGTTTGACCTAGGGTTGACTCAGTATTGACCAGAGTTGACCAGAGTTGACTTTTTGGCCAAAAGTCAACTGTAAGTCAACCCTTAACCCAGATTGACCTAGTTTGACTTGGATTGACTTCCTGTGACCTTGTTTGACCTTGGTTGTCCTAGTGTGACCTAGTTTAGCTTGGTGTGACTTAGTTTGACCTAGTTTTGACTTAGACTTGCATATCATGACTAGATTAGCTTTTCTTTCATTATTAAACCCTATTTGGACTCATGGCATCTCATCTATAGGTCTGTGATTACTTTGAGCATCTGTTCACCTTATCAGCTCAGGACCACAGGCGAGTACATTTACTAATAGTTTTTATTGTCTTGATATTTGCTATATCCGATTCAGTTGTAGTGTCTTACTCAATTTCTAGTCACGATAGTTCACGGACTAGTATATGTTGGATCATGACATGGGGTATTGTTCCTAGATTTTTATGGTATATTGGTACATATTCTGTCTTATTTCCATGTATTGGTATAGATACCGATTCCAAAGGGGACTTGCTACCCTCTTATGAAATCCCATGTCATGACGTGTCATGTCAAGATCTATTATACTATTCGGGGATGGGGAAGTTATTAGTGATTGTGTGATCAAAATTCCCATATTGTTATATTGTATATATTGTTCATAGCTATACCCTCGCCTCACGACAGGTAAAGCCTTACCCTACATCGTTCATAGCTTTTCATGGTGACCGGCCTTACCGCTCTATTGTATACATTGTTCATAGCTGGTCGGATGGAAAGTCTGATCATATTTTTCCAAGCCGATCACATAATGCACTAATATTTCAAGGCACCTTTTATATTTATTATCATAGGAGGCTAAGTTCTGTTCGGAAGAAGGGTTACAACCCCGGTCCTTGTTTGGTTTAAGGGTTGTAACTCGATTTTTGAATAGTTCCCAAGTCGTCCTATATATATATATTGTCGTCCTATTCAGTACTCACATCTTGATATATATTTCTTGTTGATTTTGTCTTGTATTTCATTACACTGTCTCTTATAGAATTTGTCAATTCATATGGAACTGCTGTTGGTGTTTGTACTTGCTCATTTTCTTGACAGGATACCGTTGACATATTACAGATAATTCTGAGGCAGATTGTCCGACCTATTATGGGGTCGAGTCTGATGGAATAGACCTGGACCGTGGCTTGTTAGTAGAGCCACTAGACTTTGCTCACCCAGAGTAGTGTAGCTTGGTTAGGTTTGCCTGGTCTGCGAGCCAGCTAGTACTTTTCAGACTGTAGTATTTCATGTTATATTCTGTGACTCTATGGTGTTGTGTATAGTTTTGGGCTTGTGTGGATCTCGAACTTATTTTTTGCTTTCATCTATCATATTTCCTTTCGTGCTATCTATCCTAGTTTACTTTTGTGATTGAGACTGTATTGCTATGTCACCTCCATTCGGAGTGTATATACTCTACAGGTACCTTTATCTGTTTAGTTGTAGTATTTATAGATGACCTAGACAGCGTTCTACCGCCGATTTTGCGACGTAGGCTGGACGTAACCACGTGCTCGTGCCCCTAATCAGGGTACGGGTCGTGACACATTTTTGTTATGGCCCATGCAGGTCAGTGTCGCAATTAGTACGATCTCGTAATGGTGCTCGACTTAGAGTACTAATTACGATCCTGCAACTAGTACATAGGATCTAGGATATGATAGGAGTTACTCAATCACATTTTAGAAAAATTCTGATCTTTTGATTACCATAAAAATTCTTCTTGCATTTGAATTCAATTGTCCTCCTTTGATAATATCTTATCTTGTGCCATATTGATCTCTTGGGCTCAATTCCTCTTCAGGATGACAGTGACTCGTTCTCAGGCAGCAGGGCCTAGTGTAGTTCCAGAGAGGTCCGATCTAGTGGGACTTTAGCCTCTGGCTACGGGAGTAGCAGTAGAGAGAGCAGCAGCATCAGTACCTGCCCTTTAGGCGGGAGTATCAGCGACGGTTCTAGGAGGTCTTCCACCTCCAGCAGCGGGACCGTCCATAGTTATTCCTGATATTCTTCCACCGCTGCCTCCACTGCCGACTGATACTCAGGGGATGATGGCCCTTCTGCAGCAGATGTTGCAGACTCAGAGTGCACAGGCAGAGTTGTTACGACGGAGCATGGAGAACTCCCATCAGCTGGCGATGGCAGCAGTAGAGAGGGGTGTACCGGGTACAGTTCAGGGAGCACCAGTTCAGCAGCAGGGTCAGGGGAGGCTCGGTACGTACCTAGACTTCAAGAAGATGAAACCGAGGGAGTTTAAGGGTACCGAGGGTATCCTGTACGCAGATGACTGGTTGGAGGATGTCCAGCGGAGCTTGTAGTTAGCAGAGGTCCCGAGAGGGCTTTGGGTGACGTCTGCAGCGAGCCAGTTTTTTGATATAGCGCTGACTTGGTTTCGCACGGATCCTCGTGCGTCGATGAGGGGTTTGACTTGGAAGAGCTTCAGGAAGCTCTTTAAGGAGAAGTTCTACCCAGATGTGGCCTTGACAGCTCTTGAGGCCCAGTTCATCGCATTGGAGCAGGAGAACTCGTCGGTGGACGAGTATGCAGCAAAGTTCTTTTGCCTGGGTAGGTTTATACCGGGTCTGATCCAGGATGAGGGGTACAAGGCCCACAAGTTTCGGAGGGGTCTTATCCATACAGTACGCACTCGTACCTCTGGGCAACGTGACGCGACCTTCGAGTAGATCCTGATGGAGGCACAGATTACAGAGGAGGACTTCATCCTCAAGCCGAAGAGGGGCAGCGACGTTCTTGGAGCGAGCTCGAGTGCGGGGCCGGCGAAGCACCCTCATTTCCAGCAGAGGCAGTTTCAGCAGCAGCCTTAGTTACAGTTTTAGCAGGCACCAGCACGTACCCAGCAGCACCAGGGACAGGACCAGAGGCAGGCCATCCAGTGTGCCTTCTGCAAGAAGATGGGGCACACCCGGGAGGTTTGTAGGATGAAGCTGGGAGTTTGTTTATTCTGTGGAGCTCCAGACCACCAGGTGAAGAACTGTGCTGCCCGTGCAGCCAGACAGGCAGGCCAGGACAGAGTACAGCAGGCTAGAGGAGGCCAGCAAGGACGAGCTTTCGCCATGACAGTTGAGCCCACTCAGGCAGTAGCAGAGCAGATAGCAGGTTCCAATCCTTCGATCTTATTTCCGTGTTTGCCTTCTTATAAACTGTCTTGAAATTCGATTTCATCTGTTCCTTGATCGTTTAATAAAATTTTGCTTTGTGATGTGATATTCTTCTGAGATAAGTCGTATGGGCGAGGTCGTCTCGATTATGAGATTTTAGGATCCTCTAGGGTCATGCTAGCAGGCATAGTGAGGACATATAGTCGGAGTATGGATGTATTTCTCGGGTGTGGAAATTTAAGATTTTTGCTGCCAAGCTAGTGGCAATGCGAAAATTTTAAATACCATGATTCTAGAGGTATGTACCTTAGTCGAGGACTCTGTGATTATCGTAGTCTTGCTCACTATCATGACAGATATTCTGAGTATCATGATTTTGGACAGACGCATACGATTATCAAATTGCATAATTTTTCTGTGTTTACTTCATTTTAATTTTTGAGGATGAATTCTTTTAAGGTGGATAGACTTGTATTACCCAGAAGATTAATTTTAAATTTTATAATTTTAGTTATTTAATTATTGTCATTTAAATTCATGCTTTGATTTCGGAGATTTTAATCATTTTAAATTTTTAAGCCATGACTTGAGATTTTGATGTTTTGCTAGTGAAACCTTAGGGACTATTCGACCTCGAGCCTAACCATGTGATTAGGATATTTTCAGTGTCATTTCTGGCCCAAGCGTATTTTGGTCATTGGACCTCTTTGATTTATTTTTTGATATTTTGCCATTGGTGATTGTTGATTTGGCTTTTGATAGGTGAGATTTTATGTTGGTTTCGTGTCCGTGTCGGACACGTAACAATTTTTATTTACAAGTGTTGTTGTGCCTTAAGAGATTTTTATTTTGCTAAAAAAAAATTTTTTGTATGAGTGGGATTGTTTTTCTGCATGAGTTTCTTGTGATTGCTTGTTTTAATTTCGAGGACGAAATTTTTTTAAGGTGGATAGATTTGTCAACTCCAGTTTTCAGAAACAGGGATATTTTTGTCATTTTTCCACTTTAGAATTATTTTAAAATTATTTATTTATTTATGATATTATTTTGGGGTTATTTAAGTCGGGTTCGAATTTCAACTCAATCCGACTTGTATCGGGGACCCGGGGTAGGTTTGACTCTAGTGGGACCCACATACTAGTTAGCCATGGCCCACATGATAATTATTTTAGTTAGAGGTTAGACTAATTATTTATGGATAGGGTTGGTTAGTTTAGAGACTTAAATCATGACTAATTTGACCTCAACCTTTAACCCGTTCCTAATATTAATTAATAGGATTAGTGGGGGACTATTTTGGACTTTCAATAGGGGGACACATGGCCCATTATGGCCAGCCACAATAAGGATAGGGTTGAGCCGCCTATTTGTCATTATCCATCTATTTTTCTCTCTCTTATTCTTCCTCAAATTTTAGAGAGCAATCTCCATTGATTTCTCCACCAAATCCCTTCATTCTTCCACCCAACCTTCTTCTCTTCTTCTCTACTCAAGCCAAGGATGAAGCTAGCCAAGTTTGGGAGGATTTGGCTTTGGTTCGTGTCCTTTTGGTGACCATTTCGTTTCGGTGTCGTGTCGGAAGGCTTTTCCTTTGAATCTCTCTCCCGGAAGGTATAATCTCTCCTCTAAACCACCCCTACATGCATTTAGGAATATTTTAAATCCATAGGAATAACCCTCAAGGTTGTATCTCCATTTGTGTCCATTTCGTGTCCATTTGGAGATTTCTAGGTGTCCTTGTCTTGTGGTATTGTGTCCTAGTGGAAAACATTTTATTTGGACACTTGTATTTATATACATATTGTTGAGATGATTTATTAGAGTTTTAATCTCAGTTTTTATGTTGTTTAGAGATGTGTTCTTCAATGTATCATATTGTATCATATTATATATATATATATATATATATATATATATATATATATATATATATATATATATATATATAATATGATACAATATATATATATATATATATATATATATATATATATATATATATATATATAAAATATATATATATATATATATATATATATATATATATATTCACACATATATATATATATGTGTGTGTGTGTGTGTGTGTGTGTGTGTGTGTGAGTGGTGGTAGAGTTGGTGGTTGTGTGTGTGTGTTGTATTAAGAATAGAGAGTTAGAGAGTTAGAGAGAATGAAATTAGAGGGTGAATGAGGGGGAGGGGAACCTGTTGCAACAGCAGCAGCGGTAGGTATCAGTCCCCACAAGGGGGACTGATTTAAGAACAGTAGTAGCAGGGCAAACAGCCCATGGTAGGTCCCATATCAGCCCCCATCTAGTCCCTAAATGGCAGCCCCAAACCACCACTTGACAGTCCATTACCAGTCTATTCAGGCCCGCCCTTAACCAGCACATGGCTGTCCCAATCCAGCCCCAAACACCCTCCATTTTAGTCCCCATAGCAGCCTATATAAGTACCCCTAAATCAGTCCAAAACCTGTCACTAGAAGCCCTCCATTTCAGCCATATAGCTGTCCCAAAATCACCCTATATTAGCTCCTTTGTTCAGCCCATAGGCTGTCCTAAACTTGTCCTTAATACAGCCAATATAGCAGTCCCAAACCACTCTAAAATAGTCCCTATAGTTGTCCCAATTCAGCCCACACTTGGCCTTAAATTCAGCCCAAAACCAGTCCTTGTTCACCCTCAAATCAGTCCTAAAATTTGCCTATATGTGTATATGTGTGTGAGTCTAGATATGGGTATATAAGTGAGCCTATATATATAGCTAATAGCCTATAGGTGTGAACATGTGTGTTAGCATATATGTGACCATATGAGTGAGTGAGTGAGTGAGTTGTGTGTGTGAGTGTTTAGGTAGATGCGAGAATGGTACAAGGACAAGGTAATGGTTAGATGACCAACATGTAATCTAAGATGGATTAGATATCTAGGAAATCTATATTTCTTGGTAGGTAACCCTTAGATAGGATAGTATCTAACTACCCTAGGGAGCCTAGTCTAGTATCTTGAGTATTAGCGAGGTTTCCTTTGTATTGGGTAAGGTAATCGGGATTACCTTGGTAAGGGTAATGTAGGTAATACCTAGAAACTAAGGTATGTGGGTTTAGGGATTTAGATATGGTTAGAACTTGGTTCCCTTGGTTGGTAATGGTCAGAAATGGCGCTCCTAGACTAGTTTTGACTTCGGTTGACCATTTTGACCAAAAGTCAACCGAGAGTCAAACTTAGCCTATAAGTGACTAGAATTGACCGAAACCAAACCAGAGTTGACCAGTTGACTGAAAGTCAATAGTTGGTCAACATTAGACTAGTTTGACCTAGGGTTGACTCAGTATTGACCAAAGTTGAACAGAGTTGACTTTTTGACCAAAAGTCAACTGTAAGTCAACCCTTGACCCAGATTGACCTAGTTTGACTTGGATTGACTTTCTGTGACCTTGTTTGACCTTGGTTGTCCTAGTGTGACCTAGTTTAGCTTGGTGTGACTTAGTTTGACCTAGTTTTGACTTAGACTTGCATATTATGACTAGATTAGCTTTTCTTTTATTATTAAACCCTGTTTGGACTCATGGCATCTCATCTATAGGTCTGTGATTACTCTGAGCATCTGTTCACCTTATCAGCTCATGACCACAGGCGAGTACATTCACTGATAGTTTTCATTATCTTGATATCTGCTATATCCGATTCAGTTGTAGTGTCTTACTCGATTTCTAGTCACGATAGTTCACGGACTAGTATATGGTGGATCATGACATGGGATGTTGTTCCTAGATTTTCATGGTATATTGGTACATATTCTATCTTATTTCCATATATTGGTATAGACACCGATTCCAAAGGGGACTTGCTACCCTCTTATGGAATCCCGTGTCATGACGTGTCATGTCCAGATCCATTATACTATTCGGGGATGGGGGAGTTATTAGTGGTTGTGTGATCAAAATTTCTACATTGTTCTATTGTACACATTGTTCATAGCTATACCCTTGCCTCACGACGGGTAAAGCCTTACCCTACATCGTTCATAGCTTTCCATGGTGACCGGCCTTACCGCTCTATTGTACACATTGTTCATTGCCGGTCGGATGGAAAGCTTGATCATATTTTTCCAAGCCGATCACATAACGTACTAATAATTCAAGGCACCTTTTATATTTATTATCATAGGAGGCTAAGTTCTGTTCGGGAGAAGGGTTACAACCCCGGTCCTTGTTTGGTTTAAGGGTTGTAACTCGATTTTCGAATAGTTTCCAAGTCGTCCTATATATATATTGTCGTCATATTCAGTACTCACATCTTGATATATATTTTCTGTTGATTTTGTCTAGTATTTTATTACACTGTCTCTTATAAAATTTGTCAATTCATATGGGACTGCTATTGGTGTTTGTACTTGCTCATTTTCCTGACAGGATACCGTTGACATATTACAGATGATTCTGAGGCAGATTGCCCGACCTATTATAGGGTCGAGTCTGATGGAGTAGACCTGGACCGTGGCTTGTTAGTAGAGCCACTAGACTTTGCTCACCCAGAGTAGTGTAGCTTGGTTAGGTTTGCCTGGTCTGCGAGCCAGCTAGTACTTTTCAGACTGTAGTATTTCATGTTATATTCTGTGACTCTGTGGTATTGTGTATAGTTTTGGACTTGTGTGGATCTCGAACTTATTTCCTGCTTTCATCTATCATATTTCCTTTCGTGCTATCTATCCTAGTTTGCTTTTGTGATTGAGACTGTATTGCTATGTCACCTCCATTCGGAGTGTATATACTGTACAGGTACCTTTATCTATTTAGTTGTAGTATTTATAGATGACCTAAACAGCATTCTATCGCCGATTCTGCGGCGTAGGCTGGACGTAACCACGTACTCGTGCCTCTAATCAGGGTGCGAGTCGTGATATCTGATACTCAGCTTTTACCTGCTGACAGGCTATGCATTGTGACACGAAGAGCACCATATTTCTCTTCATTCCGTACCACCAGAAGGTCGTATGGAGGTCTTTGTACATCTTGGTACTACCTGGATGCATGGTGTATTTTGCATAATACGCCCCCGATAATAGTTCCTTTCGTAGTTCTGAATCATCTGGAATACATAGTCGGCCATTCAATCTCAGTACGCCAGTCTCATCTACCGCAAAGTCGGTCGCACTACCTGTTGAAATTCGCTCGCTCATTTTCTTCAGGTACAGATCATCCTTCTGATCGGTCTTGATCTTTTCTAGCAAACTCGGCTCTAATTGTAGTTGCGCCAACCGTACGTCCCTGAATCGAACCCGGAGGTCGATACCTATCTCCGCTAAATCTCGTAGTAGTCTACGGTTGATGGACATCGAGGCAAGATACTTTCGACTCAGAGCGTCTGCCATAATATTTCTTTTGCCCGGTGTGTAGTCGATCGTCAAGTCATAGTCTTTGATCAGTTCAAGCCAGTGCCTCTGTCGTAAGTTCATTTCCATTTGGGTGAAAAGATACTTGAGTCTCTTGTGATCGGTATAGATTATGCATGTCACGTCGTACAGATAATGATGCCACAATTTCAACGCGAACACAATTGTCGTTAACTCCAAGTCGTACGTAGGATAGTTCTTCTCGTGTGGCTTCAACTGTCTAGAGGCGAACGAGATCACCTTATCTCGCTGCATGAGCACACATCCCAAGCCCTGGCCTAAAGCATCCTTAAATATCTAAAAATCCTCTAGCCCAACCGGAAGTGCGAGTATAAGGGCCATAATGAGTCGCTATTTCAGCACCTGGAAGGAAGCTTCACAGACGTACGACCACTCGTACATGACTCCCTTTTGAGTGAGGTGAGTCAATGGTGATGCAATCTTCGTAAAATCTTTTATGAAGCATCGGTAGTATTCCGCCAAACCAAGGAAACTTCTAATCTCACTAGCAGACGTCGGCCTCTTCCAATTAGCGACAGCTTCAACTTTCTTCGGGTTGACTGTAATGCCTTCGCATGAAATAATATGACCAAGAAATGATACGCTGCTCAGCCAAAATTCTCACTTGCTCCGCTTCACAAACAACTGATTCTCTCAAAATGTCCAGAACACGGTCCGCAAATGTTCTGTATGTTGCGTCCTGTTCTTCGAGTAGACGAGAATATTGTCAATAAAGACTACTACAAATTTATCAAGAAAGGGTCAAAATACCCAATTTATTAGATCCATAAAGGCTGCGGGGGCGTTTGTCAGGCCGAATGGCATCACCAGGAACTCGTAATGGCCATATCAAGTGCGAAAGGCTGACTTATGTACGTCGTCTGTCTTGATCTTGAGTTGATGATAGCCTGAGTGGAGATAAATCTTCAAAAATACCGAGGTATCTTGCAACTGATCGAATAAGTCGTCTATGCAGGGCAGTGGATACTTGTTCCGGATGGTGGCTTTGTTCAGCTCTCGGTAGTCGACGCACAAACGTATTGACCCATCCTTTTTCTTTACGAGCAACACGGGCGCTCCCCAGGTGAAACACTAGGCCGAATAAATCTCTTGTCGAGCGACTCTTGTAACTGGACTTTGAGTTCCTTCAGCTCGGCTGGGGACATTCTGTACAGAGCCTTAGAAATTGGTGGGGTATCAGAGAATGTATCGATGCTGAACTCGATTTCTCGATCGGAGGCCATGCCGGGTAGCTCATTCAGGAACACATCGTAGAATTCTACCACAACGTCAGCCTGACCCGTATTTGCACCATCATATCGCATGTCCCGAACGGACACCAAATAGCCTTCGCACCCAGAATACAGCATCCTCCAAGCAAAAATAGTCGAGATAACCATGCAGGTCGGTGACATCTCACCACACGAAAAGCAAAATTCAGTCACTCCAGGTATATGGAAGGTAACTGTCTTTCTGGCACAGTCGATGGTTATATTGCACGGTCCGAGCCAATCTATTCCCAGAATGATGTCATAATCCTTAATGTCTAGAACTATCGCATCAAGATCGACCTTTTGACCACCTATACAGATGATTCCATCTCCGTAGGCTAAATTTGCAAGTAGTGGCGTGCCCGACGGTACGTTAATACTAAGATCGAGGCCTAGCGGTGTCAACAAAAATTTGTGTTCGGCGGCAAAGTCCGCTGATATAAAACTATGGGTGGCACCTGAATCAAACAAAACGCGAGCAAGCTTATTATTGAAAAGTAGTATACCTGTCACGACTGTATCTGAGGCAAATGCCTCATCCCGAGTCATAGCGTAGATGCGGCCCTAGGCAATGGGGCGACGGTCTTGACCATTCTGCGGTGCGGGTTATCGAGGTCTGGGTGCTTGTCCTCGGTTTTCTTGATAGTGTTGCTGTGGCGGGGCATTATGATTCTGTCTATGGGCCATGCAGTCTCGTAATTGGTGACCCATTTTTCTACAAAAGAAGCATCTCTCGTCGAGGACAGAGCAGTTATGGGCATTGTGTCCGAAGCGGTTGCACTTAGTGTAATGAGGTAGTGGATTCTGTCCTTTGTAGCCGCTATTGTTTGGATGCTTTGTAGCGTGATTGTTGCCTCCCGTATAGCTAGGACGTTTGTGATTGGAATTACGCACAATGTCGGCAGCGACGGAAGGATACTGGCTCTCAAGGCGGAGAGCATGATTCAATGCATCGCCCGTGGTCTTCTATTCCAGAACCGTCACATGAGTAGCAATGGAGGACTACAGACCCACTTCAAATCATCGCATACGACACTCCTCTGTATGAAGAAACGCGCCAGCAAATTTAGATAATCTGTTGAACTCTGCCGCATATTGTTGTACTGTTTAATTCTTTTGCTTCAACTGCATGAATTCATTCTCCTTCTCTTGACGAACAGTTGAGGGAAGATACTCGACTTCAAAGGCTTTGCAGAACGTGGCCCAAGAGATCGGTGATGAGATATTATTGCGTCGGATGGCTCGTTTGTGCACGACCACCAGTCGTGCACGTTCAAACATAGTTTAATTTGTGCGCAGGTGACTTGCTTGGATTCTTTAATGCCGAGGAGCTCGAAGTGATCTTCCAGCTCTTCCAACCAGTCGATTGCTATAGAAGGGCCTTTGGTGCCACTGAAGGAAGCACGACACGCTTTCTTGAATTTGGCCCTTCAAAGTTGTAACTTCTTGGTGCCGCAGATTGACCCTCGGGCTCCTCCGAATCGACTTCGATGGGTCGGCTCGTCGGCTCGTGACAGTAGGCACAGTTGTAGAGTTTCCATTGGCCACAATCGTTTGGACGATCTGTTGTAGAGTATCAAGCTGCTTTTGTTGCATCTTAGTTTGTGCCACAAAGCAAGCTTCGAATTGGGCCTATAGCACCTCCGTCTGCTGATGTCGGTTCTCAGATTGTTTCTGCTGTGCCTCCATCATGCGCAACATATCCTTTCGATAGCATCGTTAGAAGGTCTGGCCCGTGAACTGCTCGAACCACTCGAAGCACTTTGTTTTTATTCGACCGCTACGGATTCCGTCCCTTCTACAATGTGAATACCCACACATCAGTCTCAAAATAGTACGGACTCATTGTATGGAATAACTTATCTCATCGACGCGAGGTCAAAGGGTTTAGACTCTAGACGAAAGCTAAAGGATGTAAAGCCGTGCTCTGACACTACAAAAAAAATGATGATTCTTGACGGTTTATAAGTTGACGGTCGTCGGAAACCGTCAACAATAGGGTTTATCTTGACGGTTTTAGGCTTAAATCAAGAGATGGCCTTTTTTGTTACTTTAGCTCATTTATAGCATGTATGTTGACGGTTTCGAAGGATCCATCAAGAAAGAGCATCTTTTATATTGACGTTTTGTTGATAACCGTCAAGTAATACATGTACGAAAAAATTGCCACTATTTTTTTCGTTGCCATTATTGTAATTATTTCAAATTTTTACATCTATTGACGGTTATGATTCTTTTTTTTATTGGAGAGCACAACAACTTTTTTTCGATCTCTCGTAAACTCTTCCTACTCAATAACTCTCTGCTCTCCCTTCCCCTCTCTCTCTCTCTCTGCTCTCCCTTCCTCTCTTTCTTCTCTCATTCGCAGTAGATGGAGAAGGAAAGCCCTTCTTCATCCTCTTCCTCCTCTTCTTTCTCTTCATCCTCCTTTCTCTCTCATATAACCCTAATCCCTAAATCCATCCGATGTTATCCCCAAACCCTAACCCTAGATCAAAGTCTTTCCTCGAGGACGCTGTCGATGGTGGCGGCAACCGTACGAAAGAGGTCGTCCGACTCTAGCGAGCACTTTCCCGAATACCTAGACAACCGTTCATCCCCTTCGGTGAGTTTCTTTCTTTGATCCGATCGACTTCGTAAAGAGCTGGTAATCTCCTCTTCCCCTTTAATTAATTTTCAACTAATTTTGGGTGATCTAACTAGATCAAAGTCTTTGCCAAAGGTGGCTTGTTGAACTAACTGCTAGAATTGGGGTTTAAACATCATTTCTTCTCCTCAGTGGAGCAACCTACGCGCTTTGATGAGAACCCACTCCTTCGCCGCGAGGGTGCTCGACGCAAGCCAGGGCCACCGTCGGCAGAAGATCCGGGAGCTGGTCTCGCACGTGAGGGGGCGGACGGGCTGGGCGGTGGACGTTGGGGGCACGGTGTTCGACACCACGCTCAATCTGATCTCCGCCACCGCCTTCTCTTCCGACTTGGTAAGCCTCGATAATCATTCTAATCATTCTTGCAGCAGTTTCAAGGAGGTTATCTCCATGATCATGGAGGAGGTTGGCAAGCCGAACCTCGTCAATTTCTTCCCTTGCTCGCATCGACCGATCCGCACGGCTGCAGGAGGAAGGTGATCAAGTGCTTCATACGGCTGTTCGAGATGATCGACGAGATCATAGATCGACAAAAAAATGTACCAAAGAAACGGTTTAAACATCATTTCTTCTTTTCTTTCTTCTTCTAAACTTGGGGTTTTCCTGCTCCCCCTTTCCCTAAACACCAAAAAAGCTTTCGATTTGCCCTAAATTCTTAGGGTTTGCATCGATCGAGGTTCAATTTATTGTTTCGAAGGTGGAAGGAGCAGGAGATGGGGCGTTAATGTCAAGATTATGGTTCATGATGTTCCCGACGAAGGAGTACAAGATCGTGGTAGTAGGGCTGGACAATGCCGGCAAGACGACCACCCTCTACAAGCTACACCTCGGCGAGCTCGTCACCACCAAACCTACCGCCGGCAGCAACGTTGGGGATCTGTCTACAAAAACATCATGTTCGAGGTGAGAGCCATATTTTTATTGCAATAATACTATCAGCAGCATAGCTATGTTCAAATTTTGGTTTGATATGAAAATTGACTATGAATTCATCATCACTTTCTTTTCATATGTTCCATACTTTGTTATGGTCCATCAGAACACTAGTATCACTTCTTTAACTATTGCCTTGCACCCCGATTCATGAAGGCAATGGGGACTGTAATTTCATAAAAATAGATGACCAGCTGATATTTCGCACTGTTTGGCATGCTATATATCCTTTAAAAAACGATAAAATGAGCAATCAACAATCTCCAACCTGGAACTATGAAGCCACCTGTAACCTGCTATTTGATCTTCCACTGCTGCTCTCATAAAGCAACCACCTAAATTTGAACTCATCCACAGCACACAAATCAAAAAAGAAAAGCAATAGCAAAATGCCGGACCAACAACGGGCCCTTTTATTAGCTAAGCTGAATTTGTAAATTAATTAGCTAAGTTGATGCCAATGTAATGCATCAGTATGCTAAATTGTTCTTCTTCTTTTTTGACATTGTTGTTTGTTATTACAGTGGCTTCCCTCTGTGGCTGCATTTTATACCCGGTATAAAATACCAGACCAACAACGGGCCCTTCAAGGAAGAGATGCAGCTCTCTCTTTTTTAAAATCTTTTGCCAACAAACTAGGAGTATAGTAAATTAAGTACAGTTGTCACTAAGAATTATGGGATATCTGTTCAATAAATCATTTATGGATTCTTAGAAGAAGCAGGTTTCAGTGAAACTACATGAATGCATCCTTAGGTAAACTTGATGGCAGCTTATCTCTGTGCATTTTGGCAGGATAGCAGTAAATTCAATAATAAAAACATGTTTATGCAGGTTTTTCCAACTTAGGACTGTCATCCTCGCCTTTCATGATGCAAGTGATGTACTCGAAATAGCTAAAGTGTTGAAGTATTGAGAGGAGGAGATGGGAGCAAGTGTGTGCTTAGGGCTTTTTGCTCTTTCATGGCTTGTACTACGGTTGATGGGTAATCAAGGCCTCAAGGTTTGTCAGCACTATTAAAAAATTTAGTTTCCAATCGTCCCTTACATTTTTGTTCAATGTTTTACAAGTATTTTGTATCTTCAGTTATCAGTCTATCGAATCCTTGATGGTGATGGGCAAGTTTCCCACAGGCTTATACTATATATTCAATACAA
The DNA here is from genome assembly GCA_029216955.1 of Iris pallida. Lineage (NCBI taxonomy): Eukaryota > Viridiplantae > Streptophyta > Magnoliopsida > Asparagales > Iridaceae > Iris > Iris pallida. The sequence continues at coordinate 20,084 of JANAVB010018280.1, read as the reverse complement.
TGCTTCTCATGCTGCTTGGAGAGGATATTCGATCGGGTAAATAGTGCGTTTTTGGTGTGCAAGTCAAGAATTTTCACGAAGTAAAATTCTATAAGTTTAGAATAGTCATTCACAAATTTATAAGGTCAGTTAATAAAACTGCATATCCTTCTTAGGTGCAATTGGTTATAATTTTATATTCAAGTTGATAGTTATTTTGCATCCATCATCATTGAGATGGAGTTTGTGACTTGAAGTATATAAACTGTCCAGTATTATCATCAAATTATAACTTTATAATACATTTGTGTTTATATCTTTTTTCTCCTTTTGTTTTCTCATTTTAAGTATTAAAAAAAGGAATCCTAAACACCAAAGATTTGGTACCAAGCTAACACACACTCTCACATATTTAATAAGTATAAATGATACGATATCTGAAAAAAAAGCAAGAAGATGTCCCATCAACAGAATCATAGATTCTAAATATATCAAGAAAATATACAAGAGACATGGTCACCTGCTACATCCAAATGTACAAAACCATTATTCATTGTCAAAAGTCAGAATAGAGGGAACTCAACAGTGGTGAAAAATTTAATCATGTCAAACATTGTATTGATAACTGGCAATTCTACAAACGAGATTGAAGTATGGATATCATAGATGATCATACCTCTTTGACGAGAGCCTTTGATAGAAAGGTATCTTTGCGCATTTTTTGACCAGTATGGTTTTCCCTATTGGCCTGGCCAATTCAAGAGCTAGGTTTACAGAAAGTGCCTCCCTTATCCAAGTTTCTTTTCATGAAAATATATATTATTAAACTTGAGAAGTATGTTTCTAGGTTGGTTATTGACTTCCACTACTGGAAACACCATATAAAGAGTCTTAATTGTACATCGATGTAACTTGAAATCTTCTTCTCTTACCTGAAGAATGCGGACCTTGTTATTATCCCATAATAAGATCTACTGATTGCTAAATTTTGAACAATTCTTCAGAAGAAGTTTTCCCAACTTAAAATTGGAATATAATAATGAAGACCATCACTACAAGAAATGTCGGTTTCCGTGACAAGTAATTTGTGACAAGTGTCAAACTTGTCACTAAATGGGATATTTTTGTGACAAATAATTTTTGTTGTCACTCATAATTTGATTCTGTGACAACAGTTTTTTCCGTCACACAATTAAATCATTTAGTGACCATGTTTTTATTGGTCGTCACTTAATGTTGTTACTGAAATAAAATTTAAATTTTAGACTTATGTCAAATACAACTTATGTGTGATAAGTGAAAATACTTGTCACTTAAGGGTTTTTTATAGTTACAAGCAAATATTATTGTCACATAAAAGTATTAGCCACAAGATTAAAATTTTATTCTTGTCACTTAAAAGTTTCTTTTAGTTACCAAATAATTGTTTGTCACACAAAAGTATTAGTTACAAAGAAGATATTTATTTCTTGTAACAAAAACTTAAAGTAATTAAAAAAAGTTAAATAAACAAAATATTCTGATTTTGATATTATTTTGACATTAATATTAAATTGTAACCGGATTTGACCATACCCAAAAAAAACTCTCATTTGTGACAAACTTTTACGAGGGTTCTCGAAAAAAAGTAGCAGTTACGACAAAATAAATCCTTCCATCGGAAATCTCTCATAAAAGTCCATACTAATTCTGACTCATAAAGAGCACTTGAAAAAGACCCATTTTTCGGTCAAAATTGTTCAACAATTGGCGGGATTTATTGGTTCCAATGCTATTTTTGATCGGAATAATTCTTTCTCGAAAAAAGGTATTATCATTTACGAGGAGATATTGGACCGGTCGAAACTAGTCGACTAATTATGATGACATAAATTTTGTTACTAAAATAATACTTTTATATATTTTGCTATTAAGTTTTAGCAATGAAATTTTTTTCAAGCCAGCATAAATTTCCAGCCCTACCCAAAAATTTCCTTTCAAAATCTAAAATCCCTCCTCCCAAATTCCAAATTCCCTGAACCCCTCCTCCCAAATTTGAAGTAATGATTGCAGGTTTGTTTGGTTTAGATGATGAAACTTAGATTTAGGTTGTTCTGTGATTTGTTTTTGCTGGCGCAAAAATGGTGAACTTCACCAAAATTATTTACTCGACTCTAGGTTTTCTTTTGTTTGACGTACAAATGAATGACTTGGTTTTTGGCTGAACTTAAGTTTAGGTTATTTTGTGATAAAATTTCATCAAGAGTTAAGAGTTTATAATTTATGGCATTCTCTCCTGTGATCGACCATAGGTTCTAGCTTTTTCTTTCTACTCCTGTTTGTTTCGCGTAGGAATGCATTCGTCTTCTGTACTTAGAAGGACAGATTAACCTAGATTTAGGTTATTCTGTGAGGTTCAGAATTAGTAATGATTGCAGGGATTCAAATTAGTACATGAGGTTAACCTAGATTTGTTCTGTAATGTCACAACATCTTACAAAAGAGTATGAGCCGGAGATGGCCGACGCCGCTTCTCTCCACCGTCGGAGCTTGCTGTCCGCCACTCGCCTCCTCCTCTCGCGATCGTCGTAGCCATTGTAGACGAGATCGATCTCCTCCGACGCCCTCGTCGAGATCCAGCCGTGAGAGATCGGCATCGTCTCCGTGATCCCTCAAGAACACATGAAACGAAAGGTCCTCTCTCTCCCTCTCTTGATCGATCGATCGATCGCGATTCTGCATTTTTATTTTTGCTCCAGGTTTGTTTGGTTTAGATGATGAAACTTAGATTTAGGTTGTTCTGTGATTTGTTTTTGCTGGCACAAAAATGGTGAACTTCACCAAAATTATTTACTCGATTCTAGGTTTTCTTTTGTTTGACGTACGAATGAATGACTTGGTTTTTGGCTGAACTTAAGTTTAGGTTATTTTGTGATAAAATTTCATCAAGAGTTAGAGTTTATAATTTATGGCATTCTCTCCTGTGATCGACCATAGGTTCTAGCTTTTTCTTTCTGCTCCTGTTTGTTTTGCGTAGGAATACATTCTTCTTCTGCATCCTTGGCCCCTCAATATCAACTCACACAGGGATACAATCTCAGACGACGAGGTCATGATGAATACTAGTAATGATTGTAGGACGAGGGAGTGGCTCAAAAGGATCATGCTCAGGGAGGTGAGGGGCTTACTAGAATATGTTTTTTGTTGTTGGTTATAGTAAAAAGATGAATCTGTCTCTCAAATGTTTGATAGAATGCCTCCTTGTGTTTGTTGTTGTGGTTTCTTTGTGTTTTACTCAAAGTGAATATGTCTCTCAAGATGGGCAACGAATGTGGTGATCCATTCAACATTTCCATTAAAGCTCAGATTTCTAAAGGCTCAAATTATACAACTTTCTGTAAGCTCATATTTCTAAAGGATCAAATTATACAACTTTCTGTAATGCAACATTCAAAGAACTTGTGTACACATGTAAAGTTAGAATAGGTTGTTTTCTAATATTCATGTGGATCAGAATCTCGACATGCATTATATATTCTATAAAGATGATATTCTTTTTTTGTTTATTTTGTGTCTTCATAATTGTATAAAAGTATACTTCATGGATCTGGAGAGTCTAATTTTTTCTTTAAATGGTAGGATTTGCCTTTGTGCCGGTTAATACAAGTGGGCAGTTCTGTGATGTTGCTAAAATGAGTGGTCCTGTCGATTTCCACAAGGACATGGATTTTCGGCAGCAAGACTGGAACGACAGCTTTCCTGTTAAGTGGCACATTGTAAAGGATGTGCCAAACACTAGCTCTCGACATATTCTCATAGAGAACAATGGGAACAAGCCTGTAACTAATAGCAGAGACACACAAAAGGTACCCCCTTATCTTGTGTGTTGTCCATGGTCATTGTCTTTGGTTTGCCACTCAATTTTCTTTGGATGAGCATGGGATTATATTCACCTATTATACAACATAGTTTCTTTGTGGTAGCGACACCATATAATTATAAGGGGTCTTAATTCTATTTTAGTTTTTCTACTTGATGTGTATATGCTTACTACTGAAGACACCATCTTTGTACTTGCTCAGAAGTCCCATATAACATATGCATGTCTTTATATTTAACCAATTTCTACCAACACTATATTCCTTGAGAAATATGAACAAAATTTGAGAACTGAAACAATTTTTGCTTATGATTTTATATTTATATTGTGAATGGAACGAAGTTTATAATTGTACAAACCATTCTACATGTTTGTAGCTGTGATTGGTTTTTGGAAAGTGGATATGGTATTTGCTCATGTTAGAGACAGAAAAAACTCTTAACGAAGTAGAAAGGAAGAAAAAGACTCAAATAGCAGACCCCATAAGTATGGAATTTGAAAATCTCAAATAACAGACCCCATAGGTACGGAATGAAGTCTCCTTGAAAAGCCTCAAATAGCAGACCCCATAAGTATGGAATGAAGTCGTCTTATTGTATAGATCTAAAGAGTATTAGTCCATCTATGTTCGAAACTCGTCTTCTTTACTTGCTAAAAGAGTGGGTTAGATGTTAGATGAATCCAAAATGCATTAATATACTGGCGGTTAGGACTTTGTGTGCTTATTATTTATTCTGCTTTGTATAAAAGAATTTAGAGGCCTAGTAATGCTAAGCTTTTGTTTTGATTATCTAGATTGCTACTACTTGTGCTAATAATCAAATTTGCCTTACTGAAAGTGATTTACCAAAATAGAGTATCTAATGTGCATTTATAAACTAGTGGTGATTGGTCAGCATTTCAGTCTCTTTGTGCTCTGTTTAAGAGTGCATGTGTGCCTTGCTGGATGTCAACGATAATCGATACTCCAATAATGACTATTTGAAAAATATAGGGTTGGGTTTCTAGGGTGAACCTGACATCTTTAATTAGTAGGGTTTGGATATGATCTCAACCAAACTTGGTACCTAATAAGAGATCTGATACTAATTTATGATACCGATATTGATTTTATCACAAACATCTTGTGGGGGAAAAATGAATACAGAATCAAATTTAGATAATCAAGACTTATTTCATGATTATGTATCCTTGGTGCAAACCATTTGGATCATTCGTTGGTTCTAATAATAATTCATGTCTAAATTTAAGTAATTAAAATTAATAGTACATTTAGATGTTTTATTTATTATACAACTACACGAAATTGTAAACCTAACTTAGTTCGGTTGGAGGAAAGGGCTTTAATCTGAACGAGAATATGAAAACCTTATAGAGTTCATCCATTGTATAGATCCATCCCCACCCTTATCTGTTGACGTCCCTAGGTGTGTTGGTATATTACCCCCTTCCATGTGTGTGTGTCAGCAGACATGATTTTGTGTATGCATGTGAGTTCTTCCCTTTTCTCAAACTGTTTATATTATTTATGAAACTTTTACAAGCAGAATAAATGTCGTGTTTTTCACTTCTGCTAAACCTCTTCCTTTCTCTTTTAGAGGAGTTTCTGTGTTATGTTAATATTGTTGCAACCAACATGTTTATTTCTCTGCTTCTTGTATATTTGCTTTGGTTATTAGAAGATGTACTTACATTACAGAAGAAGAGGAATAACAAAAATGATTTAAATTATTCTGTATAGTACTTGTTCTATCACGTTGTTGTTGAGTATTTTTTATTTGAAATGAAAACTGAACTATGATTTATAGTTTTTAATACATGTTTTGTTTTTTCATATAGGTTTGGAAACATTATTGTTATTAACTTTGCATTTCCTTCGAGAAACAACATCACTATTGATTATCATTTATAGCTTTAATACAATTTTTTTTGCATATTGTGTGACAGTCTTGTTAAGTATTGTACTAATCTTGCCTAAGTTACATGGTTTTGATCTTTTCTGGTTATCTCAATGCATCATTGTTTCTTTGTATGCAGGTCACGTATGTTCCAGGCATGAATGCTAAACATCTTCAAGACTAGCCCCCTGAAAATGTCAATTCTTGATGACTTTATGTTATATGAGGAGCGCTAGAAGATTATGCAACAAGAAAAATCTAGATTTCTTGGAAGAAGCTACACATCTTACTTGCCTGCAGTTGTTCCTATGAACAATGGCAATGACATAGGGGAGCAAACTGTTTCTGTTGATAAGTTTAAGAAAGAAGAAGGAAAGCAAATGGAAGGAGATGCTAATGTTGCAAGTTCTATTGAGAAGATGAATGTACTCTCTATATTTTCTGAAGAAGGTGAAGCTAACTACCACAAGAAAACGATTGATGAGAGCCGCACCTCTTGGATGTTATTACTGTTGGTTCAATGCACATCAAGGTAAATGGGGGTGGTGAGATTTCCTCGAAGACTATTACTATAGGGACTATTTCTATTGAACCAAAGGTTTGAAATCTAACAAGCACGTGCTTTCTTATAAATGCATTTCACAGTTCGCATGACTTCTCAAGTATCAACAATTTAGATGGTAGAGGAGAGTGGAGATGTTTTTAGTCCAATTTTGGGATAATGTAAGTTTTGATATTTGGTTTTGAAGTTAGGTTTTCATCCAAATTTTAGATGCCATCCACTAGAAATTGAAACAAGCATAATGTAACTTCTCAAACTCTATTTGTTTGTAACTTCTACCTTCCAGGCTTTTTTAATTATTTTCTTTGCCATTGTTACTTGGTCATGCAATGCAACCTTTCGTTATCTTTTAGTCTTTTAGCAAACATGTAGGAGGTTTAGAATGATGTGTGAGTTTAGAGATCAAAGGAGAGTTTCTAAATTTTTTGATGGTTTTCAACTACCAAGCTCATGCTTGCTCCTAGCATTTTATAATAGTCTCTCAACTACTAACTTTAAATTGTTTTGGTATTTTGATTTTTTAAAAGTTTTAGATCTTACGTATTATTATGTGTTTGTGTATGCTTCCTCTCCTTTATGTTCTTTCTTATTAAATTAATATTTGGTTCACTACTTTTTTAATTGCTTTATGTTCAATAAATGTTCTAAATTCCTACTTGTCAAGGTTACATTAGATATAATGCTAGTGACCTAATAAAGGCTTGTTGTTCAAAGTTAATTCTTATAGTTTTTAATTTGTTTCTGTTGTATCTTCATTCTCTACTGTTTTAGACATTTTCCTTCCATAATTAAGTGTGTTAGTCGTGTTGTTCTATATTGATATCATGTTATCAGTTATTGAAAGTGCCCCCAGATGATTTTTTTTTTTGAAAGTGCCCCCAGATGATCTATATTGATATGTTCTAAATTTTAGTCTTTTTTGTTGCATTAGTATAAATTTAAATAAGTGATTTCTTGATATTGTTTTATTGTTATCCAACTATATTGGAATTTTTTTAATTAAATTGTGTATTGTTTCCCTGTCCGATAAACATCACACTGACAAGCCACTTCCTCTTCCTCTTCAGGATGTTTACAAGATTGGAGGCATTGGTACTGTCCCTTTTGGTTATGTTGAGAGTGGTGTTATCAAGCCTGGTATGGTCATCTTTTGGGCTATTTTTTCCTTCTTTTTATCTCAAACTTAATGTTGTTGGCACTTCATTTTAGGCAAAAGGCAACAACATCAAAGTGTTATCCTTAAATTTAGCATCACCAACTGAGATACAACATCAGATTTACGTTCAATAATTAACCTTAAATAAGCTCGCCAATTTTTGATAGGTTACCCTGAATGAAGCTGACCAACTTGCATTTAAGCATGTAACTTTTTTCCTAGTACTAATTAGTCCAAATTGGTAAGTTAGTGACAAAGTTGTACTCTATCACTTTGGATGTAAAAGCTTGTCTCTTGTCAGAGTATTTTTAGTTTTTATAGGGATGGTCTGTTTACATATTATGCCTAGTCACTTTATAAACAGTATTTTTATTAATTTATGTAGGTCATTAAAGATTGGTCATCACCAAGACAGGAGCTGCATATGCAATTGATCATCAATTTATATTTATAGATTACTCTAGGTTTTATGTACCAGCTAGTTTGGATCTTTATTTTATAAGTACTATATTACTTCTCTTCATGTTATATGTACTAAATTTTGACGAGCAATATAATTACTTTTTTAGGATTGATATAATTACTTTTCATGTTATTGTTGTTGTCTATAATTACTTTAGAGTTAGTCGCCTATATAAAGGCCTTTTAGAATTTGTGAAGGTTAGTTCTGGTTTACATTGGAAAGTCGATGGGGAGTTCTTGGAAGATGAGCACAATCATGCATACCTTCTTCTACAAAAATTGTGTGATATTGTTGTGTGTGTTGTGTTTCAATGTATAATGCTAATGACAAAAAAAATCTCATGAAAAAATTGATTTGCCATCAAACATATAAAGTGTACACTACGGTGACAATATTTACCTTTACTAAACATATAAGTATACAGTGACAACAATAAAAGTGTTACGGTAGGTGTTTACAATGATGACATGTACTTGTCACTAAACACATATGTTTATTGTGACAACAATAAATGTGTTACTAAATTTTTTATGATATCAAACGTCGTCACAGAAATAATTTGTATTTTTATTTTCAAAAATATATATTTATTTTAATTACAATAAAATGTTATTTGTGACAATATTGTGCGTCATTTATAACATTTTTAGTGACACATTTGTTGTCATAAAAAGTATACTCAGTGATAACGTATTCTTGTCACAGTAGATAACTTTCTGTGACAACGTCTTTTAGTCGTCACTTATTCTTTTAGCTACGGAGGTATATGCTACGAAAGTATGTTGTCACTGTACTCGTCACAGAAGATGTGTTGTGACGAGTTTCATAACTTCTGTGACAACTTTACGTGTCAGAAACCATATTTCTTGTAGTGATATAAACATGTTATAAATGACTTTATTATAAATAAAAACAGAGTACACTTAAGGATGTTATATGCCTTTCCAAATATTACATTCCCTGGCCTTACTGTCCAGTCTAAAAGGCATAAAAATAGAGTAAAATTGGAATATAATAATGAAGACCATATAAACAAGTTATAATGGATGTTCAGTTATATCGTTCTCTTGACAATATATGTTTTGGAAAGTCCGGTATGATTGTAGCTGACATGAGATGGTATATTCCACTTCTCTGTCGAAGATGACATGAGATCACTGAGAAGTACAATTTCTTGAAGAATGGATACCTTGAACATCTGAGGATATTTCTATTTAGTAATGCTATTGTTATCCTCTCCATAGTTTAATTTAATACTCAGAAGTTTTGTGTATATACATGCATTTACTTCGGATATTTGCTTCGGATGATTTTTAACCCATATATGGTGTAGATTCCATTTACGAATTTGTCTATATAGATGCATGTTAGAAGTTTGCATGTTTGTAGCAAGACAAGGCAACACAATTTAAATGCTTTCTTGAATAGTGTGCTTAATTACCAAGTGCCCACCAATAAATGGCACTGCTATGCCCTGCTCCTTTAATAATTTCCTGAAATGAGGGAGATGTCAGTTTTCCTCCAAAAGGTTGGGATATACAAGTAAACACCAAGCATATTTATAGGCCTTGCAACCACCCTTAAAACAGTTATGGAGGTCAAGACATAGGAATCACATCATGTAAGAATGATATCCCGAGGATAGAAGTATTGAACAGTACTCATTATGCGGGAAGTATGTCTGTTTTTATAGTGTGTATGTGTGTAAAAAGATCAAGTACTTTTTTATTATGCGGGGAGTATGTCTGCATTGGTACCTTTATTCTACGGAATGTCGATCAACCTTCTTATGGCATCCATAATAGAAGCTAGAAGGTTATGTTTAATATATGGCATCATGCTCATTTCCATTTGATGGCTAATCAGAAGTAATATCCTAATCTATCCATTGGACTTAGTCTTTATTCCAATTTGATGTTCCTAGATTCTTAGAATTTTTTTTATTTCTCAAAGCATTTGTCATATATCTTATTCTCAGTTGAAATAAGCTAATTTTTTGACTTTTTTGTTCTTAGTTGATATCAGTTTATACAAACATATACACATAATGATTTATATTTCTCTTCTTCTCTCAGGAACTACATGGGAAATGAAGGTGCCGTTAATGTGGGAGGGTATGCTCCGACCGGATTTGCTACATATTTTGTTTTTAATTATATAAATATCAGTTTTGGATGTTTAAGATGTACATAAACTACATACTTTGGTTGGATATGTGTGTGTGGTGTGACGTGTGTTGGATGTTTGTGGTTGAACGTGTGTTGGATGTATTGGAAGTTTGTGGTGTATGAACAGTACAGTTTGTTAATATAAAAATTGGATTCGATAGTTATTTGATGTATGTATATCTTCTAGATTATTGAGATTATGTGTATGTTCGATTCATAATATATAATATAAATAGAATTTTTGCTTTAGCTTCTCTTAACGGTTATAAAAACGTCAACAATTAACTCAATTCTGCTGAAAAATGGCTTTTCTTGACGGCTAATAGCCGTCATCTAGGCCGGAGTCAAAAACGTTTTTGCCTACATTGACGGTTTCTAAAAACTGCTATCTTGACGGCTAAAACAGTCAAGAAAAGTACTTCATATGACGGCCAAAAACCGACAAGAAAAGCCCTTCCAGCGACCGTCAAGAAAGGGGGGGCCCTTTGCTTGACTCAGGCCTACTTGACGGATCCGTAACCGTCAAGATACCATTTTATGACGGAGAATCACCGTCAATAAAGCCCTTATTCTTGTAGTGTGATACCATTATATCACGCTACGATTTTCGTCGAATCGATAGTCGTCCCTCGGGCGTGATGTCGTGCGAACCTAAGTTGCGATCGCACAAGGCATAGTCATAAGGTTATCCGAAACACAACATCAAGTAGAGTATGCAGAGAAATTGAACGACACATTTGAGACAAATTAAAAATTTCTTTCATTGATAATAAAACATCATTTACATGACTCCGTTACAGTCATTGTCGTACGGGCTATAACATGACTCGATTACAAAACGAACGCTGATGAGATAGTCGTTTCATACATTACATTCCCATTACAACAGAATATTCATTTGGACCTGGTATCATAGAAAGTCGAGTCATCATTTCTTATGGACTGAGAGTGGAGTCTACAAAAGGAGCAAAACAAACTTTCAACACACGGACGAGGCTTCAAATGACTAGCGTCGCCTTGAGCTTAAGTGGTACGTCCTTCTTGGTTCGGGGTACCTGTGGAGAGCGAGGATCAGTACATTACATTTTGTACTGGTGCGTGGCAAATTTAAGTTCCAAGCTCTCATTTGGTTGAAGAATTTATATGAGTTAGTTTGTGATCTTTCTAACCATCCTAATAGTTTCAGACAAGCATATGATAGGCATAACATAATTTACGCTAGAACTTACCCACGGCAGAGCGTGCGTGCAATGTGAGACTTATCATGTTCTTCCCTGTCAATTGTTATCGCTATCATAGCATATTGGTAACTAACACCACAAGCCATCCTGGACTTGTAGCTTTGTTAGTTGGGACCCTTTCAACGTAAGTAGCGAGCCCCGCTGAAAGTTTTCGCCTAACCCGTGCTATCATCCAGCACAGTTATACCGTGTTTCCTTCTGGGCCGAAACGGTCCCGCGGCCTCGGGGTGCCGCTCGAGGAAACTTTTACCTTATCGACAAGTTGTCCATGACCGTGCTAGAACAATTTAGTTAATACATCATGATCTACAGTTTGAGAACTTCATCATTTTTATCGTGTTTCGCCTTGTCGTGGCATCAGTTTTGTTCAATGAGTCCATCTCTTAACGCAGTTTTAAGTCATGATTTCGCATAGCGAGCACGTGGAAATTTTATAGGATAAGTAGACGTGTTCGTGCCCTTGCATCTATCATTTCATTCACAATAATATTATCGATTGAACTAAGAAGGGGGTCGAGAAGGTGAGGTAAGCCACTCACTTTGATTGTTGTTCGCGGTGAGAGACTTGTTGGTCGCGCTAGATATCGCCTACGCGATTATCTGAAATCGCACAAGCAACTGATTAGAACACTGTATTATTCAAGGAATTCGATAAAAATGGGAGTTCGAAACACAAGCCAGGAAAACCATCGAAAATATTCACGAAAATACATTCAGAAAACCAAAGCCAAAACCAACGCAAGTGCGGCGTGAAAAACAGAGCAACGAGAGGTCTCTCCCGACTCAGCCACAGAGTCCATCCTCGAGACGCAACTCGCTGAATATGGGACTTGGTTTTGAAGTAGGCACTCCATAACGGGGAATGGATCTTAATTCAACCGTTCTCATTCGACCGATTCGATTGATCCCGACTATCAGTCTCGACCGAATTGATAGCGACAATGTTCCTTTCTCGCGCACCTCGTGGACGAAGAACGGGACATGATGTAGGGACGGGGCTCTACACATTGGACTTCACCTCAAGCTAACAGATGGAAGGTCAACTATAATGGGGCATACTTAGACGGCAAGATGGCTGCTGCAGCCATTATTTGAGATGCGGATGGATACTTCAAGAGAGCTCTGTCAAAGTATGAAGAAGGAGGTACTCCTATAGAAGCTGAAGCTATGGACATTCGCTTAGCCATGGACATATGCAGTAGTGAAAATCGCAGACATGTCACTATTGAAGGCGACTACAAACCATTGATTGACTCAATCAACACTACTAGGACAACTCCTCTATGGCGAGCTCGACACACTATTGAAGATGCAAGAAAAGCTTCAAATTCTGCAATCGACATGTCCTTCTGGCCTCCAAGACTCTTCTTCATAGTCAATCAAATTTCATTTCCATATATGAAAATATTCTGGATTGTATTTCAACTCATGTCCTTCAAGACATGACTTATGTAACTATAATTTATCAGTGCAGTTCTTTTAAAAAAAAAAAACCAAAAAAAAAAAAAAAACTGGTATGCAATAGTATACTGCGACAAATTTCCTCGTCATCACTATTGTTATAAATGTAAGCAACACTGGCTTATCATGTGACCTTGATATTACATTTCACTTTATGTATTGCCATCATGAATTATTATTATCTTCCATGTATGCCATGAACGTCGCCTAAAGAGGAAAAGCATTTAAATATAATTTTCGGCCTTGCAATTTGAACTGTGGCGGGATTGGTCCACGGCCACCGGCCGCGTCAGCATTGACCCTCCGGTCCGGATAGATCCGCGTTAAATACTTGTGCATGCTTATTTTTAGAAGTTATATTTCATTGAAGTTTAAAAATTCTAATAATTATCAAAAAAAAAATTCATATGTCAAAATAATAACTTAATTTTGCGTGCGTAACAGCTTGACACAGAAGACCAAACAAGAAATTTTCGCACGCATTGGAAAAAAAATATAATAAAATAAAATAAACTTGCAATTTTACGAAGGTGTCTGGGACTAAAGAAGAAGAAAAGAAATCTCTCTTTCAACTAAAATTAACTAAAGACTTGCGAAGAAAGTGGCAGCCGCGCGATTTCCCTTTGTGTTCACACCATGAACACAAGAGAAGTACAACTGTGGAAACTCCTCCTCCTTCATATGATGCATTCACATTTTATACACAGGCACGGCCCATTGCATGTATGTCATTGTCATGTTCTCTCTCTCTCTCCCTCACTCTCAATTCTGTCACATGTAATCTCTCTCTCTCTCTCTCTCTCTCTCTCTCTACATGAAGACGTCACTTACATCCAATAAGTCGGGGACTTGGAACTTAAGAAGCTGGCTGCAGTAGCTGTCCTCATCCTCAGTGCCGCTGTTGAAGTACGTAGTCGACGAAGAGTTGAGCCGCGTCGGGCTGGAGACTGGCGTCGACGACAGAACCGAAGTTGTTAGATTGTTGTGGTTCTGGAAGTTTGGCAAATACAAGTTCGAGTCGTCCGACGCCAAATTGTGAACGGGTTGCTCCACGTAGTTCTCGTACCCAATATTTGTGGCAGCTGGCGCATTATAATTCTCTGATAAGCTATTACTCTGGATGATTGATGTCCCATAGTCATTCCACATGCTTGTTTGATGATCATGAGCAGGTTGGAACTGGCCCACATTGGCTTGTTGCATCATGAGCTGTGCCTGTGCATCATTGAGGAACTGAGCGGTGGGTACTGTGGTGGTACTGCAGGTGAGTTGGAGGTTGGACTGATCTAATTGGCATTGGTTTTGGTTTGACAGGAGGTTGGTGGCAATCCTCAGGAGCTCCGAGTTCATGACCAAGGGCTCGATGCCGAGGAGCTGCCGAGAGAAGTCGAACAGGCCCGGGTTGGCGAGGAGGGACGAGAGGTCAAGGACGTCGAGGCGGGGGCTGTGAGTCACCGGGTCGATCCCCATGCGGAGAAGCCTCTTCCGGATGTGGGTGTTCCAGTAGTTCTTGATCTCGTTATCGGTTCTCCCTGGCAAGCGAGCTGCGATCGCAGACCACCTTCAATTGCGAAACAAAAATAACCATGATTAATTACAACCAATTCGTCGGCCGGAAATTTTTTGAACATTATTAGGTTTGACGGACAACAAAGTATTGACATTAGAATGAAAAAATTTGAAACGCTCAAGATCACAAATCTAATCTTCCTTTTCTTCTACTCTTTGACTTTAACTGCTTCATTAGAACCTATGCTATATATATATATATATATTATATTATTATTATTAAACATTTAAAATTTAAACATTTAAAAATTAAACATTTATGTATTAAACATTTAAAAATTATTCAGTGAGCCGGACTTGTCATGAACCTCGGTTCCCTTTCATTTGATAAATAAGTACATGTAGCGGCAGCCTTGATTCTCCTCCCATCCTCAAATTTCCAGACCATCAAGTGGGGAAGAATCAAGACTCATGATGAGTCCTCGGCTCAATATTTCGGATTTTGAGTCTCATTTTCTTTGGACCAGATGTATAATCATTAATATTGAAAACAGGTACTCATTGACAATTGTTGTAATAGATACAAATATTCTGATGAAACAAGTAATTAACAAAGAACAAAAATTAATTATATTCTTATATATACTCACTTGTTCCCTAAGATGCTGTGTAATTGGATTATGGTCTCCTCCTCTTCAAATGAGAACCTCCCCCTCTTGATATCCGGCCTCAGATAATTCGTCCACCGGAGCCTGCAGCTCTTCCCGCACCTCGCAAGCCCTGCACATTCACACGCATACACAAATACTTTAAATATATATTAACTACTACGTGGCAAGGATTCATTTCATTTCGCAGAGCGAAATTAGATTAATTCTAGTGTTGATTGCTAGTTAATAATGAATTACTACCTACCGGCATTCTTGGGCAGGGTTCGCCAGCTTCCGTGGCCGTGCTTGTGTATGTAGTCTATCAGCTTCTGGTCCTCCTCAGCCGTCCAAGGACCCTTCTTCAGCCCGCTCTTGTCGCAACACGGCGCTCGACCCATACTATCAGAAGCTTTTAATAACTAATAAGAACCACTCGAGTTTGTTGTTGAGGATGAAGAAGAAGAAGATGGAAGAGATGGTGAATTCGTTGATGAATTAATAGGAAGGAAGTGGGGGCTGCTGCCTGTTGTATATATAGGGGGGAGGGATGAAAGTCAAAAGGATTGGGTGCCGGCCATTGTTAATTAGCTCCTTGGCTACGTGTCCACTCGCTCTCTCTTGCTCTCACTTTTAGGGTTCTACTAGATCTCTTTCATGTCATGTGAGGGGGTTTAGAAACCAATTAAAGGAAGAGATTGATCATCACTTTCCCACTAGCTGGCTGGCTGGCCTAGCTGCGTTGACCAAGTACTAAAGGTGACACGTAGCGCCTCTTGAATGGCGTTCACGGTGTTCTTGCTTGAGCAATGGGGCTTCAGTAACCGGCTGGTGTGAGTCTCAACATGGTACGGCTCACTGCTGCTACTGTGCTTTCTCACATATATATATATATATTATATATAATATATTGGGAAGATTTATGAAATGTCCAAAAACTAAAAAAGTTTTATGTAAAACCCACTGCTAAAAAAACTTTCATCGCGTGCCCAGAATTAGAGAAACTTATCCAAAGCGGGTTCCAAATGACCCTTTTGCCCTTCCTTTTAATTTATTGGAAACACCCACAAAACTGCTCTTAAAAAAACGTTTCAATACTCCATCTTCTTCCATACGCTGCTCACTTTCGAATCTAGGTTTTCTCCTCAAAATCTTCAAAAACTCGTCGAAAAATTTCGGAAAGACCGGAACGAACGACAAAAGTGCTAAAACGGAGGTCCAAACATCATTTTTTGCGAATCTAAAATTTCAGAAGGCCGTCTAACGATGAAGCTGTTACTTTCAGTCTCCTCGACGATACGCTCATTTTGCGACAAACGGGACCTCGTTTCGACCTCCCAGTCAAAAGTTATGGCCCTCCAAAGTTTCAGCTAACCATAAAATGCAGGAGAATGTCATTCTCCGTCTTAATTTACACGGAGAATGACCATTATCCGTCTTAATTAGGACGGAGAATGACATTCTCCGTCTTAATTTACACGGAGAATGGTCATTCCAGTGTTAAAACGCAGGAGAATGACCATTCTCCGTGTTAGAAACACCGTCCTAATTAAGACGGAGAATGGCCATTCTCCGTGCTAAATTAAACGGAGAATGACCATTCTCCGTCTTAATTAGGACGGAGAATGCCATTCTCCGTGTAATTTATCACGGAGAATGGTCATTCTAGTGTTAAAACGTAGGAGAATGACCATTCTCCGTGTTAGAAACACGGAGAATGCCATTCTCCGTGTTAATTAGGACGGAGAATGCCATTCTCCGTCTTAAATAAAACGGAGAATGCCATTCTCCGTCCTAATTAAGACGGAGAATGACATTCTCGGTCCTAATTAAGACGGAAACGGAGAATGTCATTCTCCGTGTTAATTAGGACGGAGAATGGCATTCTCCGTCTTAAATAAAACGGAGAATGGCATTCTCCGTCCTAATTAAGACGGAGAATGCCATTCTCCGTCCTAATTAAGACGGAGAATGGTCATTTCCAGTGTTAAAACGTGTAATTTAGTTTTTTCAGGAATAAAGAGTTTCGTTCTTCTTTCAAAGCGATGTAATTCTTATGGAAAAGAAGAAGAAAGATCTTCTCTCCACAATTGAAGATCTGAGTTCAAATGTCTCCACGATGAAGATGATGATGATGGTGATGATGATGACGAGCGATGATCTGAGTTCGACTGAAGAAAAACACACCGAACTACGAACGATCTTTGCGATCTCTGCTGAATATGAGAGCAATGGAATTCAGATTTCCCGTGAAGAAGAAGAAGACGAAAATCGCAATCCAGATCTGAGTTTTTTGAATTCAAATACGTATAGATGACCAATTCGCGCGGAGGGGTAGTTTCGGTATTATAAAAATAGCAGTTTCTAGCGGGTGGCATCTAAAAGGGAATATTGGAATATTTAACGTGAAAATACTTAATTCTGGGTATTTCATAAAACTTATCCAGCGGGTGGGCATTTCATAAAAGCCCATCCCGAAATTGGGTTTCTCAGCAATTTCCAGATATATATATATATATATATATATATATATATATATATATATATATATGACTCCTAGTCTAGTGGTAGTGGAGAGGAATACGATCTAAGTGGAGTTGTGGTGAGCTGGAGTGGGTTAGGGTAGGCTAGGTATAGACTTAATTACTTACCAAAAAAAACTATATATTAAAAAAAAGGATGGTCTGGAGTCCAATCAGTTCATGTCTTGGGTCCGCCCTTGCTCCTGCGTGGCGCTCTCCCATTGTCCCCCTTGCTAGGTCTCACGTCGTTGACCTGCCAATGAAGAAGCATCACGTGGCGGCAGACTGGTCCGTCCACGGGCCAAGTAGCAAAGCCGGTCATATATACATATATATACGTGCATGTATGTATGAATCATAAATGTGGATAAGGAATGCTACTACATGCTACAGAATGAGTGGCATACAAAAGCTAGCTTGATTTCTTTGACACTGGCAACAATAGAAGGTATAACAGCATCATCAAAGTTCATCTAGTTTTGCAAATTAATACCATACAAATGATAATCCAAAACGTAAGACTTAGTCACAAACTCTACTCTACCACAATTTAAACATTAATTTGACTATCTTAGATATATGTGTCATGTTTCGATGATCGAGTCCGTCAAATCAACAGTAGATTGAGAATAGAATATAGAGTTATTTCTCCTGTCGCGGCCAGAAAGCTAAAGCTAGCCAACATGGACGCATTAGATAGCATAAGAAGTGTTCGAAGTGACATATTGTTTCTATTTTTGAAAAAAAAGAAGTTAAGTATTACTTGTCAAGAAACTAATTGAAGTATCCGCTAAAAATGCATTAATTTTAGGTTCTATAAATTTTGTAAGCACAATTTGTTTCTATGAAACAATACGTTCTGAAATGAGTCCAGGTATAATGGAGGTTGGTTTGTTCGTCTTAGTTACTCTTTGGGAATAGAGTGGAAGAAAAAAAAAATGTAGAGACATGTATTATAAATTAAATCCAAAGTTTTTGTAGGACATAAGTTACATAATTCATAACATCCTGTTTAGCCGAGAAGCAAAAATATAATCAAAGTAGCTGTAGGTATCCAGAATAATAGACACATATATCGACCACAAATTTTTCTGGAGTTAGGGGTCTCGAAATCCTTCCAATATCTCCTAATCATTGCTCGACACCGCCATTTGAATTCAATCAAATCTGCCTATAATTTTCAAACCATCACACAAAACTTTTCGTCTAGCTGTTGAGAAAGCAACCTATATATATAGTGCTTTGAATTCAATATCCCCAGGATTAAATAAGTGTAAAAAAATCTCCCAAGCTCTGCGTACTTACATATAAAAAAAAATTATACAAGACATGAAGCGCCTTGGGACGACATAGCAGAGGTAGCATGGATATGGAGGCTATCTTGCATAGAACTAAGAATGAGAAAAATAGGGGCACTATTGTATAAGAAAGCCTACACGAGAATTGCAGCCACTACCAAAATCTGATAAAAAAAGTGACGTTTTTAGCGGCGGCGGCATATAATGTCGCTAATTTTAAAGACTTTAGCGACTCCAAAAATATGTCGTTGTACATCGCTGTTTGCGATGTTTAGCGACTAGTAGTGACTGTACTTGAATTTTTTTTAAATAGTCGCTAATGGCTTTTATAAAGTCGCGAAACGTCGCTAAAGTATTGATTTAGCGACGTTTTGCGACGGTTTTACCGATGCTGGTAAATTTTTCGTTAGTGACGTTATAAATGTAGCAAGACGTCGCTGAATATAATTTATAGCGTCGTTTAGCGACGTAATGGTCAGACGTCGCTAATTTATTTTCAATATCCCGATGGATTTTTCTTTTCCCCCCATTTTCACTCCAAAATTTTCCCAAAATTTTCTAAACTTTCCCTGACGACCTCCCTGTGCCGACCGTGCTCCTTCGCCGACCCCTCTCCTCCTCCCCACGCGATCCTCCTCCTCCTCCACTGCGAGCTCCTCCTCCTCTCTGGGCTCCTCCTCCTCTCCGGACTCCTCCTTCACCGACCTCCTTCCTCCTCCACCGCGAGCTCCTCCTCCTCTCTCCTCTCCGGGCTCCTCCTCCACCGAACCCCTTCCTCCTCCACCGCGATCTCCTCCTCCTCTCTGGGATCCTCCTCCTCTCCAGGATCCTCCTCCTCAACCGCATACGCCGACCTCCTCCTCCTCTCGTCCATCCCCTTCCTCGGTCAACCCCAAGATCAGGTAAACCCTAACCCTAATCTCTCCTAGCTATTAGACATGGACACGACACAAACACGAATACAACACAAACACATACACTAACACGACATGGGACATGAAACAGATCGTAACCCTAACCCTATCTCTTCTAGCTATTTAGCTATCTGAGTTTAGATACAGCCTTGCATATCGGCATCATCTACAATACGTTGCAGATCTCGACTCAAGGAGAGTCGTATACATGGACACAGAATGACTCTTCAAAGCCGAGACACGAGTTGGGTTATTAGTATCTGTATACAAGAGCTTATGCTTATATATATATATATATATATATCTATTATATTTATATATATATATATTATATTATATATTATATATTATATATTATATATTATATATATATATATAATATTATATATATATATATAATTATATAT